>PQMF01000118.1:0-73754 GCA_003004485.1 Aspergillaceae sp. MA 6039 | reverse complement strand
GCCTTGCCACCATCGTCTCTGCCCATCCCGGCTACGATGTCAAGGCTGAGACTGCCGAGCGTGCTGCCATTTTCAAGAACGCGCCAATTCATGCTCGTGGATTGAGCCAATTTGAGGCAGAGCTCAAGGCAGTGGTCATGAGAGGGCCAACGTTGTTCGTCGCCAACAAACTGCGCCACAAGAGAGGCCTTGTATCCCGTATTGGATTCAAATGTGCTTGTTGGATGTCAATATGTTTGGACATAAACCTTTCATTAGCATCGTGGACTATGAGATGTAAAATATAGGGAGCAGAATGTTGCTTGACAGTCCCCGAATTCGTTAAACCAACCACTTTTAGACACATATTCAACCACTCAACCACTCAACTAGCCAACCCCTCATCTACTTCTATGTTAAATACCAGCCCTTTTTCTTTGTGCACAGTGTACGTTTTTTGTCGTTTCTATTTGTATAATACTGCTCTGGAATATAGATCACTAAAGAAGAATCTATGCATCATATGACACTATGGCCGAGTGGTCTAAGGCGGTAGATTAGAAATCTACTCTCTTCGGAGGCGTCGGTTCGAGTCCGACTGGTGTCGTTTTTGTTCTTTTTTGTCCTCTCTTATCTTTTTTTTTTTACCTTTTGAGTTTTTTTGCCGTCCAGTCTCCTGCTAAATAATGCTACGTGATCCCGCGCGTCGCTAAATAACTGCTTACGGTCGACAGGGAATCTACACTAGTCCCGTCGATCCTGGCGTATCATTATTCTGGCGTAGATCCAGCTGCAGTTAACATCGCGATCCTACAGTCTTGTCGAAACGAATAGACCAGGTAACGGAACCTGACAGGCACCGCCCTCCTCGCCTTAGGCGTCCAAACCGGCATCGTCGACAACCTGAGCCACAACGCCGATGCCTACCTCCGACAGCTCGCCTCCACTATCAATGCAGCCCGTGACGAAGGCGTCTACATCCTCTACATCACGAGCTCGTAGTACTCAGACGTGCACCTAGCCAACAACCCCATGGCTGGGGGAATTCGTCGAAGGTGACGAAACGGCCCAGATCCGTCCCGCGGTGCTACCACCAACTCGCCAGACCGGGAAACGACACGCAAAGAGGGAGGATATGATAGTTATCAACAAGCGTCGCGTTCTGCGTTCGCCGGGACCGATCTGGACACCATCCTGCGGTGTCTGGGGGTGTGCGATTTGGTAGTCTGCGGGTTGATTACCAGCGGCGCAAAGTTATCGACGGTGCGACAGGGGCCGATCTGGATTGTAGACTGACGGTGCTGCGCGATGGGTGTGTAGACTCGGGAAGACGATGTGCAGGAGGTGCTGACGGAGGAGGTGTTGCCCAAGCCGGCGCCGGTGGAGGTGGTGTCTTCGGGGGAGTGGCTTGCTGGGCGGGGAGGGAGAGGTCGTAGATATCCGTTCATTCATCACTTCTGTAGTTATCCATGTGGTCATTGCAGTGCTGTAATTGCAGGGATAAGGTCAAACCGAATAGTTATATATGCACGCCCGGGGTTGTCCGCGTGTCAAGACTCGCCGCAAACGCCGCCAATCGCCCTGTCCCCCATGAACAATTCACAGGAAACAATCCATTGTCCCGTAACGCACGCCGGGAAACGCGTCGAACAAGCGCCATGTCGTCGTGCCGGCAAGCAGCGTTTGTTTTGGATTCCTCGACGGCACTAGTCTGTGCTGAGTCAGCATCCTGTGCTGCACCGCGAACTTCAGGCCAAAAACCTTTCGAGGAACCGAACCAACAACCCGAAGGCTTTTTTCTGTTCTATTATTATTGCGAGAACGCGCAACGGATTTCCTGGACTTGCCATTGAACTGTATCCCGACGGGTTGCTTTGAAGGGAACCCACAGACCAACCCTGAGCATAGAGAGGACTTCCACCTCCGTACTTCCCCCTTCCATCTCCGATCATGTCCACCACCACCGCTATGGCGGTAGACCGACCCAAGCGGGCGCGAGCTGGAGCATGTAAGAATTGCCGGTGAGTAATGACTTGAATGATGATCGAGATTGAAAACAGAAAGAAAGAAAAGAAAGAAAGAACATATCGCTGAGTGATTCAATGCATCCAGGATACGCAAGAGACGCTGTGTTCCCAGCGACAATGGGGATGAATGTGTACTCTGTCAGTCGCTGTCTATTCCGTGTAGTCTGAGCCAGAACTATACGGAGCAGGACATTCCAATTCCCTCCAAAAGGGATGTTCAGCATCAGCAACAGGCGTTTATGGTGGCGAAACAGCTACCAGACCGCGAACGCTCGCTCAATGGCGTTTCTGCTGCTTTCTCACCTTCGTCGCATGTCTTGCGATCTGTAAGGCCTCAGCCTCAACCGCAACCACCAAGATCATCGCCTTTGGTGACGACCCCTGTGGTGCTTGCTGAATTGGTTTCACTTTATTTCCGGTTCGTCCATAACATTGCGCATACGCTGTTTCATGAGGCGAGCTTCATCCGTCGCTTGAACGAAGGGAGAGCGCCCATGTTGCATGTACACGCGATGTGTGCGCTTGCTGCTAGGTACTTTATATATATCTGTACTTTATGTTATTCCATGATGTTCTTTTTAGCTAACTAAATTAACAGATATTCTCAAAATCAAGTTTTCTATGGCATCCCACCAGGCTCACGTGGTCAGGTCTACGCTGCAGAGACTACGCGACTACTCCAGGAGCAGCTTCCATTCCCCAGCCTGGAGACTACCCAGGCTTGCATTCTCATAGGCCACTTCATGGGCGGGGAAGGTGACACTAAGGCTAAACACACCTACTTTGGGCTTGCCAAACTTCACGCGGAAAACCTGTCGCTCTGGGCGATGCCGCTGCCGCAGAATCTATCTGTCGTTCACCGAGAAGAACGCCGCCGGACATGGCTATCGGTTCGTGTGGCTGACCACTGGACCGCGGTCGATTTATCTGTCGAGGTCACCCCATTTCTCAGTGGACGGGATGTTCTCCCCGCCGTCGATGATGTCGCATTTCACACCTTTGACCCAGAGCTCCTTCGAGAATCCACATCGTCATGTAACATGTGGGCGTATATTGCCGGCATGCTGGACATTTTCGCAAGGGTCAACATCCTCCTAGCACGTCTGAGCCGAAACGTGATTTCCTTCAACACTTATTGCCAGGAAGTACCGCAGCTAACGCAACATCTGGACAAATGGGCCAAGGGGCTGCCGGAGGAACTGAAATACAGCATTCCCAACCTGGCTTCCTTTGCGAGCAAGGGTCTCGGAAAGACCTTTCTTTCTATGCATATCCGGTATCACCACTTCAGACAAATGCTGTATTTCCCGTTTCTGGATTCTCACACGGGTCAGAGTAGCTCCACTGGCGCCGGGCAGTGCAAGAACAGCGCTACCATGATCTCGGAGATTATACAGTACGCCATGAGATTCCAGAATTGTGAGCTCGACTATTTCGTTTTCGGTTACATTGCCGTGGTCAGCTCCTGTGTGCACCTGCATACCTTGTTGTTGAGTGAGGATCCTACTGAATTGTGGATGGCGCGGCAACGGCTGGTGTCGAATTTTGAATACTTGATGAGTCTCAAGATTCTCTGGCCTATGGTGAATAAATCGGTGAGTTAGCCTTTTAACCCCCCCCCCCCTCCCAAAAAAAAAAAAAAAGCCTAACGACATCTAGGTCGCTCGCCTCCGAACCTTCGAAGAGTACTGTCGAAACTCTATATCCGATCCATTTGCATTAGACAATTGGATGGCCCGATTCATCACAGAGCACAACTCCATCCCGCCTGCACGGAGACCAAGCACCCTCCCCAGTCTCGAACCGGTTCTACCAGACCCAGACACAACGCAAACACCGCTGAGCCTCAACGGCCACGGTAGTAGCGTTCTCACTGAATCCATCGATGAAACGACCTCTCCTAGTGCGCAATGGGGCGTATTATCTACGCTCCTCGACGACCGAAGCATGACTAGTGACGCTGTTGTGAATAACGCTCTAGATTGGTTGTTGGAATGAAGATACGGCGATGCAGCGAATATTTTATTCTATGGCTACAGGATAACGCGATACGCGAGTTGACATGTCCGCCACCGACACGCGACCAAAAGGCCAAGATTCGACACGACTGATTTGATCAGGACGCCTTGACGACCGGTCTTGACACGCGCCACATATCCGCGTACCTCGTCGCATTCATCCCGCGGGCCACACCCAACGCGTGCATCACATACATTGATTGCCGCAGGCCAGCTGCGAACAAGCAGCATCAATGTACGGAGGTGCTTACCCGTGCGACAAGATAGTTAATTCAATTAAAGGATGCCAAGATACGAATGTGCTGCATTCGTAGACAGTTGAGAATGATAAGCGACTCGCTTTCAGTGCAATTAAACGTCTATATATCTCTTCGAGTCTGGTCCGATGTTCTCATTTCTCGTGGTCCAAGATCCAACTGGAATACGGGAATAGTTGAGATAGGTGAGGGCATGAATATGTATTCTAGATAGACAAGAACTCATGAATAAAACTCCAGATTCCGCATGTATATATACTCTGTAGGCTTGTCTACCAACACACTACTATATACGTATGAGGTACGGCATCTACCTTCTAGGTTGTAATATCCGTAGACACAACACAACAAAGTTAATGCATAAGTATCGTGGATGCGACATTGCAGACCACGCATTCGCAGCCCTAAAAATCCACTGTCGGTCACCTGATTAAAGTAAAGTCCATGTGAAAACCGCTGTTGTATTTCACCGTGTACATTGTCCTACTTAATACGAGGGGTTGGTCAAAAATGCAATTGGTGGCTTTGGTTAGTTGTTCCTCAGCCTTGCACCGCCTGTCATTGAAGAATACCGCTCGCTTAATGAGACTCACGTATCAATGACGCATTCAAAGGTGTTACTCGAAGCAGCTGAAAAACACAGCCGTAAGGATGAAGCTGGTAGAAAAACGTTTGCAGAAGTGGCAGATGAAGAATGAAATAAAAGAAAGGCAAAAGCAGAGGTTAGACTGTATTCCCAGTTCTAGAGCCCTAGGAATAGAGACACAAGTGATACTACCACAAAGACATCAACAGCAAATAGAAAACCAAAGTTCCCGAGATATAGGTCAGAAGTACAGATGACAGAGCCCGTCTCTCTGGAGGCCAAGTCCAGAGCAGGAAAGCATGCACGCAAAATGTCACCGACGCTGCTGCGATCCATTCCCCTAATCTGCCTGTCAGCTGCTACCCTCTTGTTCCTGGATTGACAGGTGGTACTGACAAACTTGAAGTCGGAACTCATTTGTTCGGAAGCTTGATAGGATCAAAAGGGCGCTCAGGATGTGCGCCGGGGTAATAATGAAATCCATATTAATGGGCGTTGGGGGCTTCCCTTGGAAAGACATGTCGAAGGCTACCGGCTGCCGATTTTGAGAGGCTTCACTCTCTGTAGTAAAAGAGGGCAACTGGTAAGAACGTGCAGGCGGGCCAGCCCTGAACTGGAAAATCCAGGTGTCGATGTGATCGGCGATGTACTGGTAACCATTTTTACCAATGGAGGTTTCCGCACGGAGTTCCTTTTCACGAGCTGGATTAACGGAGGAAACAATGCCAGCCGCCTTGGCCACGTCGTAGCCGTTCATATGCCCCTCAATGAGTTTCTTGATCTCCGGATCATTGGCATCGTTCATCCATAGGCGGCAGATCATCATCGCCAACCATTCCCAGTCCTCGATCTGAATTTGGGTTGCCTTGCTCTTGCCAGTGGCCGAAGCTGGAGGGGCAATGGATGCAGAAGATGTGGTAAGCATGGCTGGAGTCGTGTTGTCCACGGATGTATCCATAGCGGTGCTTTGTATAGTTTACAAGGCTGGAAGAGTTGGGTACTGTATTTCCGGCGGAAGAAATAGGCAAAGAGGACAAGTGCAACACACAGGTCTCCTCTACTGATCCGTCACTATGGAAGGGACGCCCCTAGGCACGCAAATAGATCGAGTTCCACAGCATTTGACCCCGCCGTATTTTCTTGATGAGAGAATGATATGTGGATGCTATCATCGATGGAAGACAGCGAATGCGTGATGGGGGAGATGACTATATTGTCGTTGTTGAGTGTATGAAGGAGCATGAAGTTGTCATATGGTGGGGAAGACGAAGGTACCTGGAGCACTTTTCCCAGACGTGCGAGTTTGCTGGACGCGGGCTGTGGCTATAGCACAGCCTCATCGCCATAGGGTGTCAACGGGTCGAATACGAGTCCAGATGTTGGGCTTATGTTTGTGGTTACGGGAGTGTGGCTGACGGTGAGTGTTGGATGGCTTAATAATATGCATGAATCATGCTTACCAACACGTCGGGACATGAACCTAAATACGGCTGTACTCAGCCCTTCATTCCCATCCCGACATTGACATCAAGGAATCACAAGCCTCTTAAGGCCACGCAGTCAAATAGCCCTCAGATATGGAGCTCGCCTTGGAGTGCTGGAGCGTTGGAAATGGCCCGGTAAGTTTCAGTTTGGCAAGCGTTGATAATTGCGTACCTTCAGGGGTTTACAATTGTGTAAGCCTTGTGACAGGTGCTATGAATTAATGCCATTATATCACGAATCTAACACATATATGTAAGCAAACCAGATTGCCTATCAAAATTGCCGGACTATCCAACGCTCGTATATACTATGTTCTACTCAGCACTAGCCTTAGGGTGGAAAAAAGTCAGTACTAGCGCCGAGGGTCTAGATTCGACGTGAGTATTTGTGAAGCGAGCCCATTCCGCTAAGTCTAAACAGACTGGAGTACGGGCACTTGAGCGGTCTATGGGGGATTGGATGGAGAGGAGGCAGAGTATGAATTGACAATAATGAAAGAAAAGCAACTGTGTGGATTGAGCATAAAACAAAGAATCGGTTATTAATAGTACCTAATTAGTTAGATCAAAAGAATGGACAGCAATGAGTACCGCTGTTGACTTCCGCAGGGACAGCTCTGACATGGCCTGCAATAATTGACTGAGCTGTCGCCGAGGGTCTACCAAGCGAGTGCTGACCGGCAATCTGCCTGGGCATACAATCAGCCAATCAGGCTCATGATTAGCTGTTGGGTGGGGGCCAAAAAGGGTATCTGAATCGTCACTATGCTCAATCAGGCTTAGTGTCTACCTACCAACGGAGTACAGAGTCCTTGTTTCCCACCAATCAGCCTCGTCATTGGTATCTTGTACCTGAGACCTTGCGAGTGAAACCCGTCAGCTCGTGTTAGCCTCGTACCTCGCGAGTCCAGCCCAACTCGCAAGTCTTCACCGACTCGCTGAATGCTACAGTGTTGGACATAAGCTGACTACATAGCCACAGCTGACTACATAGTCACGAGTAGTTAACCCTACCTGGCATATTTGTGCTTCAAAAATAGCAGGATGAACGACTATAAAGGACTGGACACCCTTTCCATTTCATTGTAAAAGTACGAGACATTATCAGACCAGTTCATCTTTACCGCATCCAAAGCACAGCCAAAATGAAGTTGCACGCACTCGCCAACCTTTGGCTCCTTACGAACGCCGTATACGCCGACTACTTAACGGCCAAGTCTCGCGATATCGGCAACAACGTCGACCTAGGCCACCTCTCCGACGTCGGGCTTTTCACTCCGCCATTGGCCATCCCAATGGCACTAGCTGGGAAGATATCACAGAATATGAAACCTTTGACGACCAAGACGGAGCAGACAAGCCCCAGAGTCAGAGTTTAAACCCCTCTGGCCCCGAGGCTACTGGCCTCGTCCGCCGCGATGACGGCTACTGCAGTGACCTGACAGGAATCACAAAGATGGTGTGCGATAATGTGCCCAGTCGGTATTGGTTTTGGGGCGCTGGGGGCGGGTTGGCTATTTATTATTCGCCGCAGGCTCTTACAAAGTTTCTAAACGTAAGTTGCCTTGATTTCCCCCAGGACACATCCGAATATCTGCTGATATAGTCTCTAGAACGTTGCGACTGCGATTCAGGCAGGACGAAACCTTCGAAATGTCTATAGAGGTAACACAGGCGAGCTTAAGCGTCGGAACGTTAATGACACCAACGCTATCGACTACCACTTCTCTCTTCCGTATCTGCTGGATCATGAGGGGAAACCGGTGGGCGGTAGCATCCGGCCCGGGAGCCTCAAAGCCAGAAAAGACCCCGATGCGGATGCGGACCTCAAGCATGACTATGTGTATAGCCAACATGATGGAGTTCTCTGTGAGTGCTTGTGCCTTTGCCTGTTTATCATGACTACCTATCACTAGCTGACACCACCGCCTATGCTTGCAGACTACAAAGCTTCAACGCTTTCTTTCTCGCCTAATGCCGTGGCACCCGCAGCAGCCCCCAGCCAGAACGGGACAGCCCCTACCAGCACACACACACTTCAGGCCCGTGGAAGAACAACCGACTATACGATTAATATGATCATCACAAAGCATTCCACGGCAAATACTATAGCTAAGCCTTCGTGCCTTGCAAGTTTGCTTAAGTATCACTTGGATGCGAGCTCCCAGCGTGGGCGCTTTTCCTGCCGCCCTATTGATAATAAGGGCAAATGGCATGCTACGATGCATCTTATGATTAACCATGGATCGAACAATAAGGGGACGTACGGGAAGTGCTGTGACTAGCTGTGACTAGCTGTGGAAGATTTGTCAAATTGGAACTCCTTGCTTGCCTTTTTGTTTTGGTGCATACAGAAGAGAAGCTGTGTTGAGTCTTATTTTGGGCGATTTTCTTCCAGAGAGGATACGGACCAATGCATAACACATACAGTTCTAATATAGCAGAAGCCTCTGTTTGCGTAGAAGCCGCCGATTCCAAATGGCAATGAAAGAATGAACATGAGCAGCAGACTCTTATGCTAGCAAGGCTAAGCGACAGATTGCCGTAACCTGCTTTGGATTATTGTACCGACGCGCATCTCCCAAGTGTAGCTTTTAAGTTGTGGCAGCGCGTCAAAATAGCAAACAGACTCCTTACTACTTCTCTCATTTTAAGTAAAAAGTACTTTCATAACACATACACAGCGAATGAAATCTACAGTTCATTATTAGGAACATACAGTGGCATCAAATCCTCCAGATCAGATCCATAGACACATTAATCTCCTCCAGTTTCCCCATCCATACTCCTAATCTACCCATATGGCTAGAACATTCTCCCATAGAATACAAAATCCAGCCGTCCTAGGATCAAATTGCATGTGTTGTTAACACCACTGCTTATCAACACCCAGACATCTGTCCTGTCAGGCCACATGGTGCAGATGTCATAGTTGGTGATGGAGGTCCTGCATGTGAAGATGATGCGTGGCCTGTCTGGCAAGAAGAATGGGAGATTGTCCCATTCTGTGGTCAGGATGGTGGTGTTGCATGTGTTGAGGTCAAGGACACACAGGCTGAGTTGGGTTGTATCACCATTGGTGCAGTTAGTGGACTGAACACAGTAGTCAATCTTGTGGCCGTCATGGGAGAAGCTGGAGAAGCTGGCTTCGCAACAGTGTCGTTGTTGCTTGGAAGGGTGGACTTGCTGCTCATTAGGGCCTCATAGTAGGAGCCATTGGCAGTGGCACAGACAAACCATCTGCTGCTCTCAGCTGGTACCACAGGCCAATGCCTACAGTATGCTTGCCGTCTGAGGACCAGGATGGTTGGAAGGCACCAGCCAAGCTTTGAGAAATTATGGTGGAATCAATAAATCAGCAGTCATATCATTGAAGACAAGGTGTCCAGCACCATTGTTAAGGCTTATTGAGATAACGGATGAATTCCTAAGCTGCTTCGGCGTGAACGCCAACTCATTCTGCTTGGATAATTGAGGGAGGACACGAGGGATCGGGGGCAGTGCGGTAGGTGTACCCAGCGGCGATGGTTATTGTGCAGTCGTTTTGTAAGCTGTGTCAGTTTGCGTTCGACATAAGCGCAGAAGCCAAGGAGATTTTTGGATGAGAGAAAGAGTTTGTATGGCGGTCAGATTTCGAGTATCTATTTTGTTCCTCGTGAGAAATCAACCCGAGGTGGGTTGTAGGTCTTCTCTGACGGGGCATTGTATGACGATTTAGCCAGAGTACCGGTGCTGTCCACTGCAGGAAAATGCTACATACAATATCACAATGCCCATTAAATCATCTTCATGTTCAAATCAACATCATTAGCCTCAATACTGTAAACTTTTCTGTAATGGTACATATCATATCTCGTCTCTCGTGAATAATCATAGCGTAAAATCCGACTCAACCTATCGATATTGCAATTCTTCCATCTCAATGATGGAATCAAGTTCGACGAAACCCTTTTCAAATGGAAATTCCTTGCTGATCTCCTCGACTTCACCTAGCTTGCCATCGTTCACCGACGCCTTGATTTCTTCGTAAATTTTTTCTTCATCTTTTCTGAGATGCTTGCCCTCGAGGTGAAATCCCCCCACCGCGTTGAGAGCCTTTAAAGTCGGCCTTAGACCCCGGGCAGCCAGATCTAGTATCTTCTCGGGATTGAAACCATATAAATCAACGAATTGTCGTAATTCTTCGGCGGGCCGACGTGGGAGAACATTAAAGCGTCGGCTTCAGCGTGGCCACCAAGGACAATGGACCGGTTTAAAGGTCGAACTTTAGTAGTGATATCTGGCTGTCTCCACTTGTCTCGCAGATAAGTCAGAAAGGCCCGTTCTCGCACATCGAAGAAGAAACTCTCCAATGTCTCCATACGGCCCATTCGAGTTTCCAGTTCCGCGATCTGTCTGCCATGCTCATTTCTCAAAGTCCTCTGTTCACTCAAGATAGCCTGCATGGTGTCAAGCAAAGTCTGGCCCCCATCATTTGTCACAACGTTCTTCCCGTCCATTTCCTTTAGGGTCGCATTCGACGCAGCTTTTTGGGCGGCGTATTTTGCGGTATCTAGGATGCTTTCGTTGTCTTCTTCGACCACCTCATGAATAGCCACTTTGTTAGGGACAACCTAGGGCTTGCACCTACCAGTAGGCCAAAAGACCACTATATCTGGCTTCTCGCAAGCCAGACATCCCTAGGCGCCTTATATAGTAGCGCACTGTTAGACCGCATCCTAACACACTTCCACTGTCTGCCGTTTCTACAACAGAACGGAGAATTCATCAGCTAAGTGGTCACGAATATGAACTAAGCATAAACCCACACTGCGAGGATTCTCGCAGATCGCAAATGGCCCCTCTTCTGATCCCGGCTGGTCCCTCTTTTTTCTCGGTGGCTGCTTTCTAGCCTGTGGCTTGGGACGTGGCGGCACTATGATGTCACTGAACCAATCGGATTGACCGTGACAAAGAGCCTCCAGCCTCCAGGACCAAGGGAAATCGAACAAAACGGTGCTCTCCAGGCACAGGGCTCTGGAAGCTACCGCGTCCACAGCTGAAAGAACAAGGCTGAATTAAACTCGTGGATGCTACGACGGACAAGCAGAAAATTGGTCCTGGGATTTCGATGGATCGCGTAAGCCCACTTCGCGTTTCTGCTAAACTGACCGCCTACCTGAAATGCAAACAGGCCACCACACTGCAGTACTTTCAGATCCCAGAGTGTTTCCATTTGTAAATCGCTGTGTGGTTTAGGGATTCACTTCTCTTTTGGATGCTTGCTGCTCATCCTTTCTAGCCTGTATATGGCAGTTGGCATCCTTGGCGATTAAAGTACCCTCACTACTAAGAGTCTGCACCTGGCAGTGAGCCCTAGTTGTATTTTTATGTGCAGCAGACTGGTGAGTGTATCTACACTCTATCTGTTTCAGAAGTTTACTGCGTACCAACGGCCGCCTCAAAGCGGCGACTTCAGGACGGAAATGCCATGAAAATGTGTTTCTAAAGCCACTGGCCTTTCCGGCTTCACCCCGAGTTACTTCGTAGAGATGCAACGCCAGCACTTCCATTCCAACAAGCTCACCCACACAGAACATGTGTCATTTCTTCGTTTCAGTGTCCTTGGAGTTATCTGTGACTATTACAGGAATATTAACCGACAGATCATCGGTTGCTCCCGATGCAGCTTCATCCTCGACCTCGGCGTTATCTGGAGACGTGGAACCGACCCGCGGAGTGGAATCCTCGCCATGATTATTTGTGTCACCAGATGCGGTCTCTTTCTCGTCTGACTGTTCTCGCCGCGAGTCATCGTAGGTCTCCTCGTTCTTATTGCTCTCTAAGCTTTCCCCACTGGGACTCTTCAAGATCTCGGCATTGAGAGAGGCCAAGTCATCCGTACTGCTCCTATCGGAGAACGATAATGAAGTCCGCGAGTTGGTATACGGTGCAGGCAACCCAAGAGCCTTGGCAACTGCTGCCTCCTCGTCTGGGAGTCTAGCCACGTTGCTGCTATCTGTACTGGAGCTCGGATTGAAGATATGACTTCCTCGCCGCTCGCTCATTTCGAGTATATTATTGTAGCTGCGTCGAGAGGGATCGGCCATCCGCTTCTTCTTCTTTTTCTCGCGCTTGGTCGATGGACGCACCACGATGACGGGGATAGGCGATTGTTGCAGACAGTACTTGGAGACGGATCCTGGTAACAAACTGTGCATGCCGCTAAGGTTTCGACCACGAGTCCCGACAACAAGAAGCGCAGGTTCATAGATTCGAATCTACTCGCATGAAGCTGTTAGACGTGCGACGACTAATCCAGTAGTACGGGAAGCCGGTTTGGGGGCCCATACCATGCGCTGAATGATATCCTGAATCTTCCCAACAGCCAATTCCAAGACCAAACTAATGGCCTTTTCGTCCTGACTATTCTTGTGAATCACCTGCTTGAAGAGCTTTTCTGCCTCCTTTCTATATGTTCCAGTTTCGATACCTGTGTCATTTGCAATCGTGGAATCCTTCTCCACGGCCCGAAGACAAACAATTTCATCGCCATCATCCACAAGCTCATCAATGAGCCATTCCAGCGCAAAGTCGGAATAATCGTTCTGATCGATCCCACAGAGAAACGTTCTACTCCGTCGAGTGCATTGATAGCCTTTATGCTTGTAGTTTAGCGTTAGTGAGAAATCCGCTGCGTCAGGGTTGTCGAACGTGTTGAAGGAAACGCCTCGCTCGTATGTACTGATGCCATCAGCTTCCCTACCTCTCCAAACACCAAACAAGACAAACTGAAAGACTTACTCTGGCGGCGGCGGCGAAGGCCCTCGGCTGGCAGAATTGGCACTCTGATTGGGCTCTTTCTCCTGAAACTCGCTATGTGATGGCTTTGTAGGTTTATCGCTCGTGCCCTTGTCACTCGCCATGCGACGATGCTGGCGCGGTGGATTGGTCCCGCCATCGACGTTGAACTGGATGGCTTTCTTGCGCGGGTTGTCTTCGACATAGGAGATGCGTCTGCTGCTTGGTCGGGACCCGTTATCCTTGCGCTCGGGGTCGCCGGATTCAACTGACACGCCAGGTGAAGGAAACGACATGTCGACAGAAGCGTTTTTTGGAGTTTGACGGCTTTGGACAACTGAAGTTGGATTTCCAGATGAAAGAATTGGGATTGATATTATTGCCAGGGGAAGATGAGCAGGGGCTGCAATGGTTAAGCACGGATTAGGCTATGAGACGACTCTATTAAAGAAGGGATGACTCCGTTAAAGAAGGCTGAGACGATCCAAAGATGGCACGATCCGCAGAGCGCAGATCTCACTGTTTGCAAGCTCCAGAACGGTCAAATAGGCAGTAACGACAGTGTCGTGAGTTGATAAATAGACAGCGCTGGCGGAAATGATCGGGAAGGATTAAGCAAAGAGGTGAGAATAGTTGTATGCAAAGCAAGGAGAGCAGGAAGTGGAGGAGAGGAGGGGCAGTTTAAAGGCGGTGGCGGGCAGGTAGGGTGCATAGTTTCCTAATTGGGCGATCTGCGGAGGTCTCTCAGTCGGCGTACCAGAGGTATACTACAGTATGTACAGAGTACAGGTATACTATGTAGGGGTGGTCTGCCTGGCTTACAGTGTGCTATGTCTCTTGTTGGCCTGCTTGTTGGATTTTTATCCATGGGCGCATACGCAGAGAAATGCTGTTAGCCTGTTCTTTGCAAATATTCCACCAAACGATTTCCCCGCTCGGCACTAATAGCTTCCTGACGTCAGTTACCAAAGCCCTAAGCATCTTCTGGTGTACCTCAGTTTTCAGAAGTAGAAGTATTCCAGAGCAACATCAAAATAAACAAGTGTGGAACATGCGTTTTACGCCGCAATGGGATAGTCCAGAGACTCGACTATCCAGGCTTCAGGTTGCTACAACCCTCTACCTGGTCTGGCAGCCTTGAATAGTGCGAAACGCCACACCAGGAAATAGACAGGATCGGCCAGATACCATTCTGGCTTCTTGGAAAAGGCGGCATGGCCTAGTACGATATAAGCTAAGTTAGCCTCCGGCATTACTACGTATTCTAGACACCAAGAATTCATGCTGTCAAGCTTTTCCTTCTGTCCTATCACATCCGCCTACAAGTTAGTCCTGCTCTGTGCCAATGCTACATATCCATAAGTGTAGCACATGATAAACTCATTATTACAAGTAGACATAGCCTAGCTAAATATAGATACCTAATGACTGCACTACGGCGGGCCATAGCGGCCAAATTGTAGACTGCACTGCACCGCCGACACAAACTCCAAACTCAAGCACAACCACAAACCATGGTCCGGTCCACGCCCAGGTATTCGGTCCATGGTGCCGGTATAATTATTAATATTGTGATCACAAGGCCAAAACCAAGGTTCCGTTCCGTCCAAGGCGATATCCGTGTCCGCCTCCGACCGAGTCTTCGCCGGAGAGTCCGAGTGCCGAGGCCCGTTGTACAGTACTCCGTATAGATGGGGCCTGGGATGTTCGACCCCGAGGTTTGTAGAGTGCGACCATGTAGCGATACATAGTAATTTCTTGTATACGCATTATTGTGAATGCTATGCCTTGGGACTCAAACAGAGCTTTTTCCCTGCCCTATTATCTGGTGCAAGCAACCCGACTTCGTCCGACAGACAGCTGTAGCATATTTACCTTATTTTGATTTTACATCGCACCCCCGGACATCCGCCGCAGAGTTGCTGACAGCTTAAATTGCCACTGACTCATTGATCCGCTTCAGTTCGGATAGTGGCCGTGATCGGATGCGACCAAGCTGATCACGAGTCCAGGTCATAAGTGATTCATGATTCCATCAGTAATAATAATAGGCGCCTCCATGCCGAACTTCCAGATTGCATTCACGGATATAGCGGTACAGAGTGCCCGAATCCTCATAGGGGGACTCGCAGAAGAACCAATGCAATTCCATCGGTCACATAGGAATACTCGAGTCCTCCTTGGATCGCCACATCGTGCTCCTGGACAATCACTGAGCCTGTGGCTTCTCCTCCTCAGCTATGGAGGCAGTTTGAGCCTTCCAGCTCTCTGATTTCTTCTGCTCGGTTATGTCCACTGCAATGTCTCCGCGCATTGGCTGACATTTTATATGATCACTGCTCCACATATAAAATAAGGCTGCCATATTTATGTGAAGAACTGGTTTCAATGGCGGCAGTCAGCATATACTCGCAACAAGAGGGTTCTAATGTAGGCCATCGGGTTGTCTTCGAATTCGCCTCCTTTTGGACATCAATCGGTTATAAAGGTGCACATATAGCATCGTGTAGGGCTGAGGGCATCTTATCATAGTCGTACACTCATCAGACATTCTTTTTATCAAGTAAATCTGAAACATTCAATACAAATAGAACAAGCTGCAGAAGTGGCGCGCAGGTCGTCTATTCAAGGACCCAACAGGTAATTGACTGCTCGTTTCGATGCAGCTGGCAAGCTAGAATCATCTCTCTTCTGTAGCTGGTGAGGGGACGTGGTTGATGGACCGCCATGGAGTAATAGCTGACAGTATTATAAAAATACAATGAGAAAAGGTATGCATCTATAGCAAAGGTAATTGACTCCCAGGCATTCCAGCCACTCTGCACCTGGTTGAAATCATCAGAGCTAAAAGTAGGGTACGGCCCAATTACGACCAAAGCCCTAGCGATACAGAAGTATATCCTGTGAAACGCCGACGACAGTATTATTATGTATAGTTATGGCCCAATATGTTCAAAATGCGTCCATATCTTCTGCAAGCAATGGATGGACCGAACGTCACTCCTGGTGTTACCAATGGCAGACTGATTAATTTTGGTGGATTTTACTCCGTATGTGTTCAATAATAGCGATGGAACGGGATGCTACAGAGACTTGCGCTGCAGCTGCGAATTGTCAAGATTAAGTATGATGGTGTTGATAGGTCACTTTCCCTCGAATCATAGCTCGAGCAATACACAGGGTGATTTGGGATTAGCTGATTAAACTTTCTACCAAAGGAAACAACTAAGATAGAAAAGGGATCTATAGCGCAGTGAGCAGAGAATTCATACTTTTTTGGTAGGATGCTTGCTTGTATAGGATTTGGTGTCACGTGCCGGACCTACCAGTCTAAACAAGAGGAGCAGCGCAGAGCACATGACCGGATATTGGGCAGCAGAAAACAGGGTCCACAAACAAATCAATCTCTGCACAACATGAAAGTCTACTACCATGGTGAACAGGTTTAATCTCCCGCTAGTGTGCAGATTTTGTCGGTGGAGGTGACGGACCCGCGTACTTACTCGATACCATGGAGTTAGATAATTACGGACGGAGATTACGGAGTAGACGGACCAAAGTACTGGCACGCCCACGTTCACCGCCAACTGATCATATCATGTCGCGATAAAGACCGATAAGCAATTGATCAATCGGGATCGGATCTGGTGCTTGTACCGAATGCGGTGTCTGTACTCCGCGCTGTAGAGCAAATGTGCATACATACAGAGTTCGGAGAGAAAGTGAGGCAGATGCATCCGCCACTGTCCAGAAAGACTAGAGCCGTTCTAGACTCGCTGAGGTGGTCAATGTCGTGATGCATCGACGGGCGGTGTGCTTAAAGATCGAGGATCGACCGTCACATGCGCGAGGCTATTGGCTGGGCAAGTTTGAGGCAGCGTGGGAGGAAGAACTCCGGTACGCTATGGACGACTAGTACTACCCAGAGAAAAAGAAAAAGACAATTATTGTTGAATAGTTGGGATTTCATTCTGTCTAACAGCTCGGTAATATTCACGAGTCCGGCTCCACGAATCAACTATGCGGGGTAGGTTCAGGGTCGCTGGACAACGAGCAAAAAGCAAAAATGCGACTATGTACGGGATAGATGTCGAAATTATATCCAAACGCCACATCCGCTATGGTGAAACAGAAATCCCGCGCTTAAAACTTCAATCAAGGGTATCACAATCGCCGGATATGTATAATGCAAGGTCATCAAATCATCAAGGCTCAATGTAGTAAAAAGAAAGACAAGTGTAGGAATAGAATTAAGGAAACCCTTAATAGGCCTCAATAATCGGACCCTGCGGTTGGGTCGGGACATAATACCCTTGATCAAACAGACCCGGTTGGTCTGTGTCAGCAAATGGGATTGTGGTGGGTTGTGGTTCTTTCTCGTCCGAGAATTCAAAGGTCGGTTGGGGCGGCGAGGGCGGCATTGCTTCGTCCTCTGACTCGCCATCCGAGTCCGATGATAGGTCCGGTGGGGGTGATTGCCGCAAGGGCGATCGGGTCAATGTGAGCCCCTCCAGGTCCTCCTCGTCGTCGTATTCAATTTCAGATTCCGAAACGGAGGACTCGCTCTCGTAGTCCTCGGTCGTTGCAGGCAGCTCACGTTGCGAGGTGGTAACAGTCACAGGCGAGGGCACCTGCTTCCGCACAATAGGCGTAGTAACGGCGAACTCTTCCTCCACCAGTTCATCGACATCATCATTCTCGTCAAAATCCGACCCATCATCATCGAACAAGTCCGAATCCGCATCTGAGATATCCTCCGGATCCCAGTCTTCCTCAGGGTCCTCCACCAGGGCCTCAGCCTCAGCCCATTGGATGTGTTTGGCGTCGGCCGGTGACGACGAGGATGGTGATGACTTGGAGGCACCGCTGACAGTCTGGTTGAACCATCGTTCTTGTTCCTGCTCGGCATCGGCCAGGTCCAACATCAACGAATCGAGCAGGTTGGCGTGGCCGACGAGTAGACGCAGGTCATGGTCGGCGCGCGAAGCCTCGCGAGTCAGCTTCTTGCGGGCCGTATGGGCGAGATAGTAGGTCTGAGTGATGCTCATTTTCTTCTGTTGGCGTCTTCGAGCAAGAGCTTGGAAGTAAGAGGTAGTCGAGAGTGTAGAGGAGAGAGAGGAAGAAGAAGAGGAAGAGGAAGTTGAAGTAGACATGACTGGATTGGGCGGTGTTGAGGTGCTTATGAGCTCAAGCAGGATCGACGTGACTCAAGGCCTGCGAGGCGATCCAGTGGGCCAATCACGGGTAATCACGATAGGGGGCGGTGAGTCACAGCGAAAGAAAAAAAATACACTATCAATCAATCGAGGTTTGAGAATGAAGGAGATTGTCTGTGTGCGTTTGCACTCTGTAGGTGTGTTCACAGGAGGCGTAGAGTGCGTGTGTATGTGTGGAATGAGTTCTGACGGTGTAAGGATGCTGTGCTGTACGCGCTATGCTGCTGTACGTCTGCGCAGGGAGGGTATGTAGGTGTAGCAACAGTGTAGTAGCGGGTGATGTAGCTGTAGAAGCAGAGCAAAGTAGAGAAGGCAAAAGTTCAGCGCGGCCTGTTTTAATATACCCTCCTCTATAATAAATAAGCTGAAAAATACTTCATCCAATGGCTTCTCTGGTTTTCCTTCCACTTGTAGGCAAGTCGGCGATCGGATACCGACCGTTTATTACCGTCACGGACGGTATTGGGGCTGCCCCATGCCGGCTAACGGACCATCCCAAGGCGCATTACTATTGGCCAGTCCACCGCCTCATGGGCCCCGGCGAGCCGGGGATTGAGTCACCGCTAATCTCCGGATAGGCGGACCAGGGTAAAATACACATCTCGGTTACCGTACAATACAGCCCTGTGATCCGGGCTCCCGGCTCGGTCAGGAGTTTATTCACGGGTGTTGTTTCTTTGGTTGGTAATCTCCCATTAGAAATCAGCTATGACTGTACTCTGTACGGAGTATACACTCAATAATCAATAATCAATAATCAATCAACGCAACAACTCATTTGGCTGTTCCAAGTCCTCGTGCGAAACACGTACAGAGTAGTGCCCAAGGGCTGTCCAGGCAACGCTTGGCGTTGCAGCCCTAGTACTTTTGGGCTCGTAACTCCGTACTCCGTACACGGGCGATCAATCCATCCCGATGCCGCGGGCGCTTTGCTTCCGGGCTCGCGCTTTCGGAGGGTCGGTTTACGGAATGCTAGTGCCGGTGCCTGTGCAGATGTGCAATGTGCACGATGTCCTTGTCTCTTCAGCAACCAGACTACGAGTACAACTGCAAGGGCCCATCGCTAACTCAGATGGAAACGCGTTTTGCATACCTATTTGCTTGGCCGGGCACGGCCGGGCTGAAGTTGATCTGAGCATTGAATTAGTTAACTAGTTAATAGTTAACATATTCCACCACCGCGTCGGCCACACCCCCGAACCGGCCACCTGTACGGAGTATATTACATATAAAAGGTCAGCTTTTAGGATCCCAATATCTCAACCCAAATATAGGTATACTGCCATATTTTACTTCATTTAACGATGTGACGGTTAGCAGGCGGCCGTCTTAGGGATCCGTCTTGGCATCAGGTGAGCCTATTCTCACGGCCACGGGCTTTCCCTCCGCAAACCACCAAAGGGCGCGGTTGGCAGTCCTGGATTCAACCACTACTGCTCTAACCCCTTTCCATGAAGAATGAATACAATTAGCTATTGAAGCCTCTAATAAACCCAATTTCCATCTTCACGTATCAAATAAGTGCTAAAAAGAAAAAAAGCCACGACATGAGGGTTTGTTCAAGATAGAGAGTTTAACTGGCTCTGAATGCCAGCAAAGATTGATTGAAAGACTATAAGAGCTATTAAGGTTATAACAGCCAGCACAGTAGTACTTGTAATCAAGCACTCAGTTAGCGGGGTGCCAGAAACAGTTCCCATGCTCCGTCCATCTGCCGCTCGCCACCGCCTGTCGTATATGGTGATATACCTTCCCTTTGTGGTATAGCCCCTACTAGTTTGGGGATAGCGGCCTTCTCATGCCGCTTCACCATCCACCAACTGAACTATATAACCCTAGCTTGACCCCCTCCAAGGACAACACACTTCCTCTTCTCATCTCTTCCTTTCCATCCTTCCTACCTGGTGCGTTGGCCCCTTGGTCCCCACCAAAGATGCCGCATTATCCAACGATTTGTACTCTTTCAGTAAGGCGCTCGTGTCACCGACACCGACGTCACCGGCGCGAGCACTACACATACTTGATGGCCTACGTACGATGAGCCTGCATATGCAGACCTGTCTAATGACAACACATAGATTGGCACAGGGTAATAGGCACATAAGGGGATTGAGCATTGGATAGAGAATAATCAAGTAATGTTCTATTCCTTACTATAGCTCCTATTGTACTGTTTCTGCAACTAGTAAACTACTAATTTGATGGCTATTCACTAGCTACTCACCAGCGCAGCGCTTGACTAGCCTTACCAGCCTTAAGCACTAACACTCCCCCTGTCCATCATTTCACATACCACCCTCTTCCAGCACAGCCACCAGCTGAAGTTTGTATACCTCCAAGAAACATTATCAACAACCCGACAGGCACTGTCAAGTCCACTGTGCAATATACTGTGGATGCTGGCAGAAGGCCCAGCATGCAGTAAACAGGTTGCACAATGCAAGCAGCAGTGATAAGAAGGGCAGTGCGGCAGGATATCTAAATAAGGGTGTGAGTTTAAGTGCGAACACCCAGCCACATTCTCCATGGAGCCTTCAAACTCCGAAAAATGGCACATCTTCATCAGTGTTCAACTCATTGCACACAGATGATTCCAACTGCCACACAACTTCTTTCATGGTTGAGGAAAATGATACTTGCCCAATGAGTTCAGGTCTACTGTGAGATGATAAACATTCCACCATTGATACCCTATTGAACCTTCTTCTGAGGGATGCAGCGTAATGGATGATCTGTCGTCTTCATCTAGTCCGGAGGGTGGCTTCGAGCAGTTTTTTCAACTTCTGGATCCAAGTGACACCATACTGATTGATCCATATATCCTTACTAACGAAGAGCCTTGGATTACGAACGAGTCGTGCCATGCCATCCAGCAAGATGATCTTGAGAGTGCCCAGGAACTAGCCTGTGTTTATCCTGAACCTCTGTCTACCTTCCAAGACATCGTCGACTCTTACTACCAGAATTCAGCCGAAGAGTGCTAAAACACAGGACAATGTGCCTTGCATTACCAATCAACCTCGCAGCAAAGGAGACTTATTCACCAGTGCACCTTGTCAATCAAGGCCATGATTTGAATATCGTTTGCTTTCATGCACAAGACCCAAGTTCCCACTCCAGCAGTTCTGAACTATTGACATTGTCACGGGCTTGGACGTAGTAGAGATAGTAGTGAAATGAATTGTAGCCATCGACGAAAACATTTAATCTGGGGAAAGGAAGACAATCTATCGACACTAAAAAAGGAGCAGGTATATATAACCTAGTCCTCATCTCTGGTTCCTAGTAGGCAGCTGTGACTCCCTTGGGTCCTTCCCGTAGGTCAGTCCCGCTCGTAGGGCTGTACCATAGGGCCGTCACAACGGTCCGACCATTTATCCTTTACATGTAGCTTAGCTAACATTGTACTTCAACAGTGAAGGCGTGTGGGGAGAAAGGCCTCTGTCACCGACGTAACGGGTTTTGGCACTACAGAGTACACTACATACGTAATGACCTACGTATGATAAGCCTGCGTAAGCAAGCCTGACTAATGACAACGCACAGAGTAGATTGGCGCGGGGCAATGGGTAATAGACATATAAGGGGATCGAGAGACAGATAGAGAGTAATCAAGCGATTCGTTCTACTTCTCACTATAGCTACTATCGCACTACTTTGCAATTAATAAAATACCGATTTATAGCTACTGGCTAGCTGCTCGCCAGTGCTGCGCTTGACTAGCCCTACCGGCCTTAAGCGCTAACTTTGCCAAAACCGGTTCGGTGACAACCTCGCACCCCTTGCCCAGTGGGAAACCCCGGGGCGAATGTTGTTACTTGTCTGCAGGGCACATCCAATCTGGTGATTTACTTGTAAGTAACATTGCATTCGATATCATGACATACATGTTACTCCTCCAACCGGGGTTTGCCGCGGAACCTCGCGTCATTACGGAGTCGTGCTGTTCTAGCCAACGACATTGATCGCCACAATCTTGTCTTCTTGGAAATCGCTGATCAGGTATCGATATTTATCCAGAGAACTTCCATCTCTCTACGCTATTTTTGGTTGGACTGCATCCTTTACATCGACGGGTCACGATGAATGAAATTGTTGTCGTCACTTGTCCCAGCGGGAAACAATGCTCGCATCTCATTCCCCTATTGCAGAAAGAAACAAACTTCAAAATACGACTGGCAGCTCACTCCAGCCACTCAAAATCAGCTCTTCAGGCTAAATATCCGGATGCCGAGGTATTTGAATCCGATATATCCTGTCTGAAAGACTGTCGGAAACTTTTGGCCGGCGCCACCTCGGTTTACCATGTTGGGCCTTCATTTCATTCACGCGAGACTGAAATGGGCTTCAACATGGTTGATGCCGCAGTTGCTGAAGGCCAGAAAGTGGGAAGCGCCTTCAAACACTTTGTTTTTTCAAGTGTACTCGGTACCCAGCACCGCAACCTGATGCAACACGACCTGAAGAGTCGAATTGAGGAGCGGCTCTTTCTGAGTCCCTTGAACTTCACCATACTGCAGCCAACGAATTTCATGGATGCTTTCCCTGTTGCCTGGCTGGCTGAGCAGTCTAACCCGACCCTCGAAAGACTCTGGACGCCAGATGTGCCCAATAGCGTAGTAGCACTGCAAGACTTGGCCGCAGCTGGAGTACGAGTGCTCAAGGAGAGAGAAATGCATTACTTTGCACAATACCCTCTATGTTCGACACTCCCTATTTCCGATGCCGAAATAATAAGGATCATTGAAAAACGCATTGGGAAAGATGTGATTTTGAAATCGCCAAGCTTCGAAACTGGCGTCGATCATGTGGCGGCGGTTCTATTTGGCGACAAGTCGTCCGCAATCTACGCAGGAGATCAAGTTGATGCCAACATGAAATATCCAGCAGCCGATGATGACATCCGACCAGACATTTCGAGAGACGAGGCTGAGCGTTTGGTACTTTTTTACCGTCGCCGGGGCCTGAGGGGCAATCCCAGTGTACTTCGCTGGTTGATACGCCGAGAACCTACGACTGTCGATGAATGGGTAGAATTGCAGTTGAATCATTCCAACTCCAATCTTCCATAATCCCAAGCTTCTCTGAGAATGGAATAGTCGCCTGTCTTCTTGATTTTATGGGCTTGTTTCACAGTGGATAAGTGACAGGTCCAACATCCCAGTGATTACCACTGTGATTGATGGTTATGCAGATAAGTTGCAGATTATGTTTAAGATCAAATGATGTACATATGTTGGTGGGTCGGTCTACTGAGTTAGCTGTACACTGCCTGTGGCTTGAACAGCAGCTCTACAAACGTCAAGGCATGAGATGTTAGGCATGACCGGTTGGGCTGCTCTATTTTCACCAGACTGTTAGGCAATTTTACCATTGGCCATGCATATAAATGGAAGATACTGTCAGACCGAATAATTCCAATCAAGCCAAGCCACGTTTGCACGGGCAGATGCATTGCTGACTGCAGGGTAATAGTTATCATACCTCGTATGTATTATGTCCAGCAGAGCCTCGTACTTTGTCAGCTGCAGTGTTAGGATCCTGGAGAAGTCTGTGCTCAATATTAATAGCCTTGCCTTATCTTATGTCCACGTCCCAGCAACGTCCGCACACTTTTCATCAACGTAATGATGCCGTACGAAATTGACACTGGTCTTGAATTCTTGATTATTTGGTTGGATTATATTGACGTCATGATAATATATTGCAAAGCCGTGTTTACCTCTGATAGTTGAATCTTGGGTTCGGTTGGAAGCCGGCGTTAGTCGGAGATAGTCGAGTATCTAATATTACCCATTGGGGAAAAGTACCTCGACAGTTTCACTTGAACCTCAAACATAGGAAGGAGTACTCAATAATGAAGATAGTGGGACCAACCCTCATGGCAAAAGCCGTTCTCTCTCATTACTGACAGTATTTTCTCCGTCTGTAACAGACAGCAGACTACTCAAGTCCGACCTCCGTCTCCGAAGCCACCCTCTCCACCCGTCATCGTCCTCGTCATCTCCATCATAACCTTCTTCTTCCTCCCAGTCTTCAGCGTCAGGACCCGGACGCAACAACTCATACGGCAACAAGACAGCCTGGTCCAAAGCATACGGCAGACCCCGGTGCCGACCCCGAATCTGCATGGCGAGAATCACCAGTTTCGAAATGCCCCGGAATTGTGCGCACAGACTGGAATCCATCCAGGCGTAGCCTAACGATAGGCCCACGGTGCCATACGCGGAAACAACCTCAAACAATACTGCAAACAGCGTAAACTCTGGTTTGTGCTGCTGCTGGAGGCGGTCCCCTTCTGTGAGCGCAATGAGAAACGTTCCCAGGACGATGTACCACAAATCAAAACTTAGTTGTTTCTGGATGTGGTAGCTAAGGTCGTTCCTCACGGACGGTGGATCATTGGTATAGGTATCATTGCCATCGTCTGGAGTATCCTCGTAGATCCCCAGACTCTTCTCCTCGTAGACGTTGGTCCTTCGCATCGCCATTGTTGTCGGAAATGCCGAAATGTACATCATGACAACGAAGGAGACCTGCACGGCCGGATGCAGGTCTGTAAGCGATGTCACCGTAAAACCAGCGGTACGTGTAGATGCCACCTGGAATAGGCCGTTGATAAGCCAGGTATGCCATTGGATACTGTGTGCTTTTGTCTTCTCTGATCTGTCAAGATGATTGCAGGATACAATGTATACCGGGGAAACGAACTTACATCCAGCAAAATAAAAATAGCAAGATCCACCGCATTGAGCACCAGCAACACACCCAGTAAACGCCAGGTCTCCACGCTAGGAAAAAGAAGGGTAAAGCATCGTCTAGGATGGTCTAGTAAAAACTGCAACTCTTCACGGCGCTGACTTCCCCAGTCTGGGGTCTTTGCAAGCACCCAGATAATCAACCTCAGCATGCACGGGAACCCCGTATTCCCAATCACAATCAGCAAGGTCATCACCAGCAGCAGCAGTGGGACTTTATTAAATGGCACCATCGAATTCGGTGTTAGCGTGAAGCCCACATCGTTAAACGCAGACCCTGCCGTGAAGATCGCCCACCAGCCCTTGGGGGCTCCGATGTCATCCACGACCCTGCCATACTGCGGGTACCATAGAATCACGCAAAGCAACGAGATAATAC
Organism: Aspergillaceae sp. MA 6039; assembly: GCA_003004485.1. NCBI lineage: Eukaryota > Fungi > Ascomycota > Eurotiomycetes > Eurotiales > Aspergillaceae > Aspergillaceae sp. MA 6039. The sequence continues at coordinate 48,270 of PQMF01000118.1, read as the reverse complement.
CGAGCAGGTGGAACGCCACGAAATATCCCAGGAGGATGAAAAACAAGGTCTTTAGGGCACGGTACTCAGTGCCGCCTAGCTCGTTTTTTTGCGTTTCGTCCCAATCGGAATAGCTGGCTATCGACGCCTGCCATGTAAATGGAGGCAGGGAGGAAATAGCCCTCTGAAAGGAACTGGATCTCCGACGTTGAGGGTGTAGTTGGGATGTCTCATCGAGGGTGATCCGAGGTCCTGCAGAGCTGGCGGCAATATGGTTGATAGGCTGGGGTGTAGGTTGGTCGCTGTCATGTCGCCCAGACTGATTGCCGTACTTCGACCTCGTTCGTTCACTCTTTGTCTGCATCTGCAGACCGATCGTCCCATATCCACCTCCGTTATCACACGCATTCCCATTCCGACGTGCCTCCTTCGCCTGCCCAACCACACTCCGAAACCTCTTCCGAAAAAAAGACAGCCGCACCAGGACCAGCAGCGAATGCACAAAAATCACATTCGTAACCATTGCCACCGCCCACAGAACCAACTGCTGACCGGTGCGCAGACTATTCAAATCAACCGGGGTTTGGCCGCTCTGCGTTGCCGCGCCAGAAGCGAGAAGCAGGGCATCAACATAGTGGATGTTCCCTGGTATATAGAGAAGAATGGACGCGATGAGAATCCAAGAAATTATGTATATATAGTGGACTGCGATGAAGGAGAAGTAGCGTCCGTCTTTCCACGCGGGCATTACGATGCTGCGTGGTTCCTTTCTGAGGAGAAATCATTCTATTGTCTGGTGATCTCTGGATATATCGTATGGATAATCATGAGGCTTTTTTGGGCGAATACGGTGATCGTAGCCATCTACGAGCTGGTTTTGTGTCCTCTTTTAGCTCCATGCGGTGCGAGATAAAACTCTTGTGGGGATCTGGTAAATGGCGCATGTTACTACGGCTGGATTGGCGGGTGGAAATCCCTCAGCATTCTACCAGATATGCGAATCGCACATTGATGACCGTCCAAAGAATTCAAACATTGGGGTATTGTCCAAAATTGCTTCAATTAGCAGCATTAAGGGTTATCTTTCTCCCTGGGGATATTAGGGGTGCTAAAATCAGACTCGGGATGGCTACCCCTAACATTGTTCTAGCCATCCTAGTTTGGTACTACGGAGTAAAGGATCAGATAGACGGAGAATAGAATAAGAATGAAAATAGATTGCTCAAATCAACCGCTAAGGGATATATGCAAAATGCTATGCAGGTAAACAAATAGACAATGACGAGCCCAATGCAAACCGTGACCCAGGCCATTCCATGCAAATGATAAATCAAAATCCAGATTCAAACACCAACGCCAGCCATATGAATATCATCGATCACGCATTAGGAAGACTTCTTGTCATCCTGCTTGGCTTGCTTAAAGTCAGATTTGTTGTTCTTTCTGGCAACCGGCCATCCATTTTCGTACTCCAGGAAGTTCCAGCCGAGCTTAGCTTCCTACAAAACCATAGTTAGCTATCAAGTCCAAGTGATAATCCATAGAGTTTGCAGCTCTTACCCCATGCTTAAATCCAACATTGGTGTCCAAGTAGTGGAAGTACAGAATATCAGGACGCTGCTTAGTGCCGGGGAGAACGCCCAAGCCACCAGGGGCGTAGACAGTGCCGTGGTTGGAGCCGTAGACAATCGTTCCACCGCCCTTGAGCAGCTCCTTGCCGTCCTTGTCATGGTAGGGTCCTTGAACATTTTCCGAGCGTCCGACGCGGATGCTGTATCTGTTTTCTCTGCGTTAGCAACTAGGTTCTCCATGGAAGTATGAATGACAGTGTGGGGAATGGAAAGCATACTCCTCTCCCTTCTTGGGGAATCCCTTCTCAAAGTTGCAGCACTTTCCATGGCTGTACCAGAGATAGTAGAAGCCGTCGTGGTGGCTGATCCAGGATCCTTCCTCGGGTCTGGTCTTTTGACCCGGCTCGAAGGTTAGCTGCACTGCGGAGTGGTTCTCGAGCTTGGGCGAGTTCTTGTTGTCGGGCTTGCTCGGATGTTTCTTGTTGTTGTTGTCTCTCTTGTCATTCTTGGGGTCTTCCGGCTCAGCTTTAACCTGGGGTGTTTTGTCCTTCTGATCCTCGGGAGCTTGCGTGGGAACTCCATTCTGCACAATAGTGTTGTTCTTCAAGGACAAAAGATCATCCTCCAATGGAACTTGCCAGATATTGTTCCAGTAGCTGCCGTAGTTCAGATAGGGAACACCGGACTGCTGGTCGACAACGAAAGAGGGGTCAATTGCGTTCGTCTCATCGAATGGGGTACCCTGGTGCTTGTCGCCAGTCGTGAAAAGTGCACCATGGTCCTTCCACGGTCCCTTCTCGATATCCTTGGTCGATGCAACACCAATCGCGCTGTGACGGCTGCCGGCGGCACTGAGAGAGTAGAAGCAGTAGAACTGGCCCTTCCACTCAACAGCGGTGGGAGCCCAGGGCCTTGTTGCGTTTCCGTGGCCCTTAATAACGCTGTCCTGGGAGAGGACGGTACCGACCTGCTTCCAAGGGCCGTTCAGGTCGGTTGCTTTCAATATGGGGATGTGCACGCCTCCCTTAATCAGGTAGAAGGCACCGTTGGTTTCCAGGAGATTCGGATCATGTGCCGGGACATTGGCGTCGTTGGGAAGCGGGTATTTGTCGGTAAAGGAGAAGGTGTGGGCGAGATTCCCGACCTTCATGTTAGGGAACATCTGGACTGCCGGTGGGAGCGCTACCACCATATTGCAGATGGCTGCCAGAGGCAGCAAATATGCAGAGAAAGCGACCATTGCGGCTTATAAACTCCAAGTAAAATCAATGAGAAAAGACGGAAAAGATAAAAGGTGACGAATATTGGATTCGTCTGTAGTTTGGTTGTGTACTGGATAGAACAACCTCCTAGCACAGGGGTTCCCCCATACTTATAGTCCATTTTCGACAACACGGCTTCTGAGATGGCTTCCAGCAAGGCCGATTTTGCTATACTGAGGCTGATCCAAGATGTTCCTGCAAGCGTTGTGGTTGTGTAGGGTTCATTCAGCCCTGGGGGCCGAACACAGCCCGCATTAGCGCTCTTCCATTTCGAGTCCGTACAGCCCAGGGCTTTCGAGACCCAATAACATTTACGGCGGTTGATAATTCGACAGGCGAAGCATAATATTATAGAGCCATAGATTACTGTTGTTATTGTTCAGTGTTGGTTCAATGTTGGTTCAGTGTTGGTGCCAGTCGTTAAGGAAGAAATTGGGCGACAATAAACAGCGCCGCACCAAAATTGCCTAACGTGGTAATCCTGAATCGTGATTTTTCTTGACTTCCGCTCAGCATTGAAACCTAGCAGTTATTATTGATATTTCTTTCTTGGTACATGAATTGTTCAGCAGTAGAATACGCGAGAATAATTATGTTAATTTGCAGTATTATGCCGAGTCACACCGTGCGATATCTACACATTGTCCAGGAGCCCTACGTCCTACGTTGAACACTAATATTCTGACTTATGGTTCGCAAATACTGAGCACCCTACTGGTTTCCTGGCATAAACACAATACCGATAATAGTAAAGCTAGGCTCTAGCTAAAGGGGCGCTCCCACTAAACAGGCAGTGTAAAGGGTAATAGACCCTTATTTTGGGGCTCAAAATTATAATTAGAAGAACTACTGCGAGGTCGGCCCTGCCAATAGTCTAAATTAGATCTCAGGATCCTCACCGATCGAGGTTGAAACGGAGAAAAAAGCCTTGTCCATCAGAGGGAATACGATTTAATGCCTCAGGCAGCAGGGCTTTCCTGCCATTGCGCCTGACCCATAACCTTAATTTTTCGCGCATTCTGATTGGCCAATATTTGGGGCCCCTTTCTATTAATAACATAGGGCTGATTCTTCTGCTCTCGAGGGTTAGGAATTCTAAAAATTCATTCGAGGGGCACAATCAATGAGTTTAACACGTCGCTAATGACTATCGAAACGGAAACCTATTATATCCTCTGCACAGGATATTCCGTGTAATCCCAATATCCAGCAAAATCCCGACCATACCCAGGCTTAAAAGCATCAATCGCGACAAACAAACGAAACGAGGCAATGAAGAAAACTAAAGAAACAGAATCGTTAATATACATCACTCGTTTCAAGGATTACCAGCAGGAGCATACTAGCTGAAGTCAAATATTCACATATCAAGCATACACCCTCGCATCAATGGGGCTGCTGCGTCGGATAGATCACGGCCTCTGGTTTCTGGACCGGGGGAACAAACGGCGTCGATTGGTATGGTCCTGTTCCCCATTGTGTTATAGGAGGTGGTCTAGGGCCATGGTTTTCGATATCCTTCTCTTCCTTCTTGCGTTGCCGCTGCCGCGAGACAAGCCAGACGATTACTGCGACGACAAGGAAGAATAACACAACAGGGATAATGATTGCTTTAAGAAGGATTTTTGCAGCACCCATTTTGTTGGTATTGGGGGATCTGGGATGGTTCTTTCGGTAGGGGAGAAGCTGATGGTGATGCTACATATATACCATTCAGCCCTTCAACCGAGTATTTAACCTCACATTCTACTTCCTGTATACAACAGAAATCCTGGCGCCTTGACGATGTGACAGTCACCACAAACGCCCAGGTGCAAGAGTCTATGGGATAGGATCCTTTCGAGCCCGAACATCGAGTACTCTGCGCGCTAAACGCTCGGACTGGATTCGACAAGAAATATGTGTGACAGGACTGGTGGATCTCTATGCAGCCCTTTTCACACCAAGTCTGTCCTCCTGGTTAATATCACACATGTCAGCGCTTCCCGGCAAAGCTTGACGGATTGACAGGCCAATAAGGAGGTATGAGTTTTTTATTAACGGCGTAGGGCTGTAAAGCGGCTAATAAATCGCGGCATATGCAATGTCTAGTCGATAAGCTATAGGCATCCACATATCTCGTTCGGAGGTATATTTTGTGCTGGGTTGCGGAGGGACCAGGCGATACCGCACCCTCCACAGGCATTCTTGACCCCTTTTCTTCTTTTTGTTTCTTTTAATATAATTACTAGCCTAACTAATATATCCTTTGAATGGCCCGTCTTCCCATCTCAATCCCATGATCTCTGAAGTGGGTCAGGGTGTATGCCAACTGTACGAAGGCCGTATTCGGAAGGACTAGCGAGCAAGGATAGATTGATTCCAATTGACGACGGGAGCGTATTACTATTACTGCTTCTTGACCGTACGTAGGCTGCCCAGCGAGCGCTTGCTAAATCCTATCCAACTCGGGAACGTGGCCTACATATCAACAACTTCATCCTCCGGGCCAACTATTATCCGACTTACATCAATTTCGCGCTGAAGCATCGCGCGATACCCCGCTACGGCGTTTCGCGCAAAATCCGAGACGCCTAAACCCTACGGAGTTGAAAGACACACTATAGCATTATAGTGCAAAGTTCACAATGGCAGACCAAACTCCCGAGAAAAGCTGGCTAGTCAGTCAGTTCGAGAATCAGTGAATGCGACCGACTACTCTTTTGAAACCATGGATTTATAGCTGACAACAAGTCCTTTAGACCTCTGGAAGCCCACGGTTCCGGATGGGATAATATTTGGAACCTGGGGAAGAATGATCTTTGGGATCGAGGACAGGCATGTCCGGCTCTGGTGGATGCGGTTGAAGCGCATCAACAACCGGGAGACCTATTTCATCCGTTTACAGCAGATGGACGACGTAAGAGGGTCCTCGTCCCGGTATTTACCCATTCGTCGCCCAAACCAGTTCCCTCGGACGTAGAAATCATATCCTAATTCAGAGACAGGGCTGCGGACGAGGCTATGATGTAGTCATGCTGGCTTTTCATGGCTTCCACGCATATGGACTTGACATCTCTGCCAAAGGCGTTGCAGAGGCGCAGGCATTCGCATCGAAGGAGCTGCAGAGCCCCAGTGATGCGAACTTTGGCGCACAGTATAAAGCTGTCGAAGGCCAGTCTCGGGGAGACGTTAAGTTCATACAAGGCGATTTCTTCACGCCGGACTGGGAGGCAGAAGTTGGTGGGAAGCTGGACCTGATCTACGATTACACTGTATATCTTCTTTTTCTTGCCCTGTCCGTTGAAGCTTGGACAAAGTTGACGAATATAAATAGTTCCTTTGCGCCCTTCATCCCACTCTGCGCAAGAATTGGGCCGACCGGATGGCATCACTTCTCAGCACAGACGGTCTGCTCACTTGCCTTGAATTTCCCATGTACAAAGACCCTAAACTCCCTGGTCCCCCGTGGGGTTTGAACGGGGTCCATTGGGATCTCTTGGAACGAGGTGGTGATGGGCTTGTGACAAATGGAGAAGGGACAGGTGCAGAGGGGCAAGGGCTGTTCTCGAGGATTCTATATGTGCAGCCGGAACGGACCCACGAAGCTGGCCAGGGTACAGACATGTTGAGTGTTTATCGGAGAAAACAATAGCAATCTATTGGCCCATAGCTTCGTTCAATATGGAAAATAAAAAAAGAATAGAATAATTAAAAGCAAAAAAGATATGACAAGAGTGGGATTCGAACCCACGCCCCCTGACGGAGATCAGGAACTTATCAAGTTGCTGTTAAGGTAAACCTTAACCTGACGCCTTGGACCGCTCGGCCATCTTGCCGTAGATATTATGGACTTACAATTATGGATTTATTAGAGAAAAGGAAGGATTTATTAGAGAAGGGGAAGGACCTGGAGAGGCATTTAGCACTCACCTTAAACGCTCTTAACAGCCGAACAACACATGTACAATTGTTCACATTCTAAAGCAACTCTGAATGACGTACACCCAGGGCAGAAATTGTATCACGTCCGTTCAACCGCTCAACCTGGTAACTCTAATCTCTCTAGATCAATCTCCTTTGGTTCAGGTTGTTCCATACCAGTGACAGCTGACTCGAAGCGATGACCTCGTTTTTCAGGGCCGAATGCCGATGTCATCGCGATGCCCCTGAAAAGATGTCAGTATATTTTCCGATGACGCATAGTTTCCTAAGCTTTGAATCGTAGCTGGACACAGACCCGTATTCCTTGTGAAGTCCCCTCCTTGGTAGCAGCTCCGTCTTGTCGCGAGAGTCTTGGTTTCATAAGATCGGATGCGGAATATATTGGCAAGGCTTGTTGGAAGACACTTTGTTTGGCTGCTGGTGCCGGAGGAGGCATAATGGGGCACCGGGATGGAGTATAGAGAATACGAGCTACGCATAAAGGAAGGAAAAGCGATGGCCAATAAGGGCAGCCAAATCTTGGTTTTGCTGGATTGAATAATGCGTCATCTTCGTAGAGGCGTAGTTGAAGAGGGCAAAAGGTGGTTTGATAATTTGTTGCTTTGTTATGGGTGTTATACCGGAATGGTGTAGAGATACCATCTGACCTGCAATTGTATGTTCACTCCATCTTCTCTCACCGACCTGTAACTATCTTTGCTTGTATCCTTGCAACTGGTTAAGGTGCTAGAGATAACCCTGGCAGCCACATTTTCCTCCCCACTGCACACTCCCTTTCCTGTGCCTTTACGGACAATCGATATAGTGGCACAAGTGAGCCCAGTCTGCCCTTGTCATCACTCGAGCATGCACCAGGTCCCCCAGGTCCAGGTCTGTGATGTTCACCTGCATTTTTCGTCTTATATCCAGCTGTTATATGATCACACCTGCAGGGTACAACTCATGGAATATGAATGGGGCAGTGTGCATATAAACTCATACATACACACAGAGGCTCGAACTCGTATCTTCCTCGGCTTCGAGGAGGCATGTTTCATGGTGATATATTCCAAGCAGCGGCATTGCGGTCCACTGCCCAATGTTCTGCCTCATTTGGGGGTTGGATCGATGGTTATCCTGGTGACTCTATGAGATTGGACGACGCTTATCCGCGGGCAGCTCGACGTTGTCGAGATCTTTTACTAACAGATGGAAGGGGGACGTACCAGCTCGTATTATTTCTACATGGTCCACTTTGTACATGGTTGCCGACAAGTCTCTATTAAGGACGAACAAGCGCTGACATCATGCAAAGATACTCCCGAAAGGAATATGAACATGAACAATACATCATCATATCAGATAAATAACCCGGGTCCGACATTAGTGGAGACCGCTGCTGCTGGAGGGACCTCTTTCGTAGGGGTCAAACCGCACCCTGATTGTCTGGCGTCATATTGTCCAAAACAAAGTACTGACAACGTTCTGTGATAGAAGGAACTACTTGCCGACTGGGATATGTCACTCGATCCCATGCCTCCTAATCTAGTTGGCATTTGGATGCTGCCACCGGGTCCTCTCTCGGTGTAGGATTAGCCGTACTGTGAAACGAAATGTGTGTAAATTAATAATAGAATCGTTCACGTGCATATGGTGGCAGAAGTGATAGAGCTTGCGGGTTGAATCTAGGGTGTGTGGATAGTCTATCCGCTGAGAACAGAGAATACGGGGTACAGGCAGCAGCAATGGAGGCATGGAGTGGCGTCACCGGGGTGGATGAAAGCGCTCATACTGATCCCTGAGAAAAGACACGGGACCCAGCCTTGCTAGAATCCAATCGATGCACTTACAATCATCTTGTAGTCCTAGAAAGTCCAGACTCAGCCCGTTGAATAATCAATTCGTAGCAGGCATCGCATTTTGAAGCTAGGTCTTCTTTGGAGTACGTGGTCAGCAATTAAAGAACACTTGCTGGTCATTATCAATAAATGAATAACATATGAAAATAGCCAAACAGCCAAAGCCAGAGAGCCGAAGGCAGCTTCATTATTCTGAGGTATCAGGCACAAAGGTCTAGGACATCAGACATCCTGCAATGTGCATGGACCAAGATGTCTTGTCCGTATCATCAAGTCAATCCCACCAAGGGTATATCCCAACAGAACTAACGCGCATAGACCCGTCGAGCACCTGGACAGGGCATTCCAGCGTTCCATGACCCTGCGCAACGACCTCGCTGAGGATACCCAACAAGTCAATTCGTCGCCTCAGACATCCAACTAATGCAAGCCGGATCTTATCAGTCAGATATATTGGAGTAGACAAGAATTCCTCCCCACAAATCCTCGTTCTTCTGCGGCAGACATCGGGTTTGCACGATATTTGGCCGCGCAGGCTCCCTCGGCTCGGGTGCGCACCACATGTGAAGAAAGGGTACGGCGTAGTCGTATGAGTCCATACTGCCTGCACTTAGAATACTTAGAATAGCACAGTGGAATTCAAGTCAACGGGGTTACATCGTTGGATGATTTTGTTGCAGCAGGAACCAAAAGGCAGTAATTACCGCTGCGAGCCATGTGGAGGTGTCAGATTCTCAAGCTATGTAAAGGTGAGGCATACTGCCATCCAAAAGAGTAGCTAGCAGTAAGCATGCTGGGTTCTGGTAGTGGTAATCATATCATACTGAATCATAGACCGCATGGCGTGCATCCTCATGGCGAGGCCTTCATGGACCAGGGCCAACCCCCGGATTCGCACCGTTAGTTCAGATCAACGCTCCGTGCTCCGTACCTCTAAGTCCAAGCCCGGGGAATTGTCGCGATATCGTTCTCCGGCACGTGATCCTTTAAAGTCACGTGTAGTAATACTACGTCACATGACCTGATGCAGCATGAGCCCTCGCTCTCTCAACCTCAACCTCACTTCCTCCGGCCTCTTGGTTTCTAGGTTATCAGATTTGGTATTCGCTGCTGCCTCATGATGCGGTGGCCGACGTGGGAAACTCAGCCAGCATCAGTCAGCAGTCGAATCATCCGTAAGCCGTCCAGACATGCGCCTCGCAAACCCTTCTCTTTCGGGAATTCATTGCGGGACCTCTCTTGATTCGAGGTCTGGTTGTGTGTCTCTGTTCGGCTGCCGGCCACGAAACATAGTGATGAGTAGTACTCCGTTCAACCCGCATGGTACTGTTACTGTCACTGTCACTGTCTCCAGAACATCGCTAACAAGAAATCAGATGCCGTGTGCACTTCCTAACGTCATATTTGTGTACTTGAACTCTCTTCCACTACCCCAGACGGACCGAGGACACGACCATCCGTCTAATGTTAAAGTTTGGTCAGTGTGGGGAGTCATGAATGTGCCTTTCAGGGCCTCTGTTCGGCCCATGGTTCGTCTCGGTCCCCAACAATTATTTGATCCGGGGCTAGTAAGGCTGCCTCTACGAAGGTTTCTCGTTGGCCTGACTTCACACAAATAAGCCAGAGGTGGAGTTGATCTTTTCATAGATTAATTTACTTCGGATTCCCCGGCCTTCACATGGAGTGGCGCCAGAGAACAAGACCGAAGTTTGGGCGGCACTACGGGGTACATAAATATTAAAGTCAGGACGGTACCTCGCATCGCCCGTCTACTTTATTTATGGAGACCGTTTGTTTGCAGACGAATCTACCAGTTACTACTACGAGAAATTCGTCATGTCTACCCCCACAGTCACAAACAACGTGACTATGGAGAAGCCCAAGGGCAATCCAAAGGACTCGATGAAGTCGACCTGGCGCCAAGCCGACCGCAATGAATGGACCATTTTCCACTGGTTCTACGAACTCCTGGGCATCCACCCGACAGCGCTCGACAAAGAAGTCCCCGTGCACTCGAAGAAAGACAAAGTGCCGCATGTACGCGACTCGCACCTCCACCGCTGGGTGCTGGTGCACTCGTTCATCCCCCTCGCCCTGCACCACGCCTACGTGCTCTACGCAGGCCACAACCTGGGCCCCATCGGCGCTTTCTTCTTCTACATGGCGGCCTTCAAGCTGACCGCCATCCATGAGTTGCATGCCCTACGCCGCCTGGGCCACACCCATGGGTTCCTGGACGGAGACAAGCACGAGCGTGACGGCGTGCCGGACGTCGGCGTGGCCAAGGTTGTCAATTCGCTTGTCTCCACGGCCACCCTCCGCCCCATGTTCAGCGTCTTCTTAGCCTACCGCACGTCGCAGACGCCCGACACCATCAGCTGGCTGTGGCTGCCGCTGGAGATCGGGCTGTACGGCATCATCCTCGACTTCTGGTTCTACTGGTACCACCGGCTCATGCACGACGTCAGCAGCCTGTGGCAGTACCACCGCACGCACCATCTCACCAAGCACCCCAACCCGCTGCTCACTCTGTACGCCGACCATGAGCAGGAGTTCTTTGATATCGCTGGTATCCCGCTGCTCGCGTTCTTCTCCCTCAAGCTCATGGGCCTGCCGATGGGCTTCTACGACTGGTGGGTGTGCCATCAGTACGTGATGTTCGCGGAGCTCGCGGGGCACAGCGGTCTGCGCCTGCACGCCACGCCCCCGAACACCCTCTCGTGGTTGCTGAGAATGTTCGACGCCGAGTTGGTCATCGAGGACCATGACGTCCACCACCGCAAGGGCTGGAGAAAGTCGCACAACTACGGCAAGCAGACGCGTCTGTGGGACCGGGTGTTCGGCACCTGCCACGATCGCATTGAGTGCGCCTCGGATAATGTGGATTATGAGAATTCGGTTGGGATGCCTTTGTGGTGATTTCCTCACTCTCCTGTTTCTTTCTTTCTTTCTTTCTTTCTTTCTTTTTTTTCGGGTCACCCCCTTCGTTATTTTATCCATTCGACCTTATCCATCGGTCTTGTTTAACGAAAGGCACGAGAATATGAATCATGTAAGCGCTCGACATCCACCTACCTACCTTGCCAGGTCTCTGTTTCTCCTCCCAGTCTGCCAGTTCCTGGGCTAGTGTGCATGGAAACGTGTCGGCTCTTGGTTGTAAATAGCCGTTTTATGATACCATTTTGAATACAGTTTGGACAATGTCTAGCATCTTCTACTATCACTTACGTTACACAGTAGTAATGGTATCTCGTCTCTCGTCTATAGTCGATCGAAGTGTGTTGTTTAGATAGCCCTAGATCCGACGAGATGCAGGAGTTGTTAACTAACTAGTAGTAGCACTTTGGGGAGTGGAGATATCTGCGAGACTGTAGTACACAAGTATTTACTACAGTATGATTCAAAAAATTTCGCCGCTAGCACCCTGCTTTTAAACCCCCATTTCAAAGCAAGCATTAATACACTTAATCAAGAAATTGTATCATGCCTCTGCATCCTGGACAGCATAACTAGGAGAATAAAATGGTCAACAACCCTCCAGGGAGGGGTTGAGTACACTCTATATGGATCCTAGCCTTATCTTCGTATATACTACTTACTACAACCCTAACCATACACCCATGGTCAAAATAACGTCAAGTAAATACTTAATACATACATACATACACAGAAAGGGAGAAGGAAAAGAGCAAAACCAGAACCAAGTTAGATTGACACACCAAAAGGTTAAAGTAAAGTAGTAAGAAAGGAAAGAAAAGAAATGGAGCAAACAAACTTTTCTAACAAACATTTTGTCTAGAACGAGTTAACAACAAATACAATAGGTCTCAAACGTGGGAGCATTGCATGGCGTAGCGTAGCAAAGGGGACATAATAGACATGGACATGAAAGGAAAGAGTGAACCAATTACATGGAGTGCTTGTTTTACACGCCAAGGTTCGTAAGGACAGGGCAGGTCAGGTTTAGATGCAAATGCTCTTGACAAAAAAACGGAATCATGAGTTAGTACCTATTGATAAAGAAGAAGAAGCAAAGAAAAAAGAAAGAAATTCTGGCATAACATAAACAAGGTCGTGGCTAGCCGGGAAGATTCCTCTTTCTACCCTCTCTCTTATCCTCACACTCGCTCGGTCGGACTCGTTCGCTCGGTCAACGGTTTGTTCGACGTCAATCGCTCAATGTTGGAGAAGGAGAAGGAAAAGGAAAGGGAGGAGGCGGGGGAACAGGCTCGCCGGGTATTGGAAAATGCAGAAAAGAAACAAAGAAACGCTCCCGAGACCACCGAGTTTGATTATACAATTCACTCGATATCTCGTGTTACGTCGAATGCATTGTATTGTACATCACGTCGGAAAAGTCTCCTGTTTATAAAAAGTTGAGGATTCAGGAGCCATGCACACGAAGAAGAAGGAGGGGTTCGCTCAGTGACACAAAGCAGTCATGTCATGTCATGCATGCATCGAGAGAAGGCATCAGGTTTTATGATGCTTCTTCGCCTTCCTTGGCCGGCGCTTTGGCGGGCTGGCGCTCAGCTGCCGGCTGCGCCTTGGCGAGCATAGGGGAGGTAGGGTTGGATGGGGGAGAGTTGGCCACGTTGTCGCGGTCTTCCAAGCTAGCAAGAGCGCTGTATCAAGTTAGAGACCTGAGGCGAGGGTTGTTGTCGGGATAAAGTGTGGCGGGGGAGGGAGCCTTACCTGAACGCATTAATCGAAGAAGAGCTGTCCTTCTCCTCCTTCTTGCCAGCCGGGGGCGTGCCAGTACGGCTACTAGCCGCGCTGTCCTCGCTACCACGGACCAAGTTACCACCAGGTCCCAAGTTGCGACGACCGCTGTGGCTCCGCGAACCAAGCATGCTGGACGGACCGAAGGACATCGGCTGGTTGGTGCTGCGTGTTGTACGCAGACGGCGGAGATCATCGCTTCCAACCTTGCTCGAAGCAAAGTCCGGAGGAGGAGCCTGCTGGCCGTAGCCGCCAGAGAAATTGCGGGCATCTCCACGGCCAAACTGGGGACGGCCACCACCGCGGTTGGCCTGCTGGCGCATGCGCTCCATCTCGGCCGCTTGTTGATTGCGAGCAGCCTGATAATCTAGTTAGCAATGATACTTCCTTCTTTAAAAAAACATATTGTAGTAGCGTACTTGTTCTCGGATCTCTTGGATAGTCCTGGGACCTTTCTCGGCATCCTTGGACGCCCAGCCGGAATTTCTCAAATCGATAACGTCCTATAACTATGTCAGCAAACCTTTTCCTCCCTCCCTTAACGTCTGGATGGTAACCTACCAGCAGCATGAAGCGTAGACGACTGTTCAAACCCTCTGTGTCCCTCATCATCTTGATACGAGCAAAGTAAACATCCATCAAGGTGTGACCCTTCTCCGAGGTATCCAAGCTAGCACCAATCGTCCGCAGAAGGTTGGTCAAACTCTCCACTTCCGCCTCGTCAGGCATACCCTCGTAGTCAACCAATCGCTTCACACACTCGTGCATGATACGCTCTGTCAACATGCCCAGCTTGTACAGCTCACCAATGAACTTGACGAGACCGAGACCACGACGCTTGGCAGCAGCGGCTACGTAGTACTCGTCGGACATCATGGCGGCTTCTTCGGTGTCGCCTTCGGGCTTGGGCGGGAGGTTGACCTTCCAGCCGCGCTCGAACTCTTCCTGGCAACGGTTGAGCAGGTACTTCCGGAAAAGACTGCCGCCGGTCACAACATTGCCGGCCTTGTCGCGGATGCTCTCATCCTTGATATCCGGGCTCATGCTTTCCAACATGCGCTTGCAGAACTTGGCGTAGATGGACGCCCAGTGCGCTTCGTCGGTGGCCTTCTCAAAAGTGAGCTGGATGACCTGTCGCAAGGTACGACCGTCGCTCTCAGCTTTGGACTGCGAGACAATCTCCAGGATCTGAACGGAGATACGCTCAAAGTTTTCGGGGGTCATCTTGTTCAGTGCGGCCTTAACCTTACGCTGCACCATATCCGGAGGCATGTGGGCATTACCACCAAGAGCCGGTCCGGAAGCAGGCTGTACAAGACTGCGGGGCTTCCAGCCAGTTTGGGAAACATTCAAGGCCCTGACCTCCTGGCCAGCGGTGAGGGGCATGTTCTTGGACATATCCTCTTCCTTCTTGGTCTGGTGCTTGTCACGCTTGCTGCCGCTGCGAGTACCTTGGCGGTTAGAAGGCACACGATTCGTACCAGGCATACCGGTCTGCATGGACGCGGCCGAGTTGGTGCGGCTGATGTTCGGCATGCCCATTCCTGGACGACCAAAGCTGCCAAACGGGTTGTTGTTCGATGCGGAGCGAAGGGTGGCGGCGTTTTGCAGAGCAAAGCGATCTGTGCTGCCAGGAGGCAAGCTGTGACGGTTGGGCTGGCCAAAGGTGCCCATACCCTGGAATGGCGCATGAGACATGCCTGGGCGCGAGGGCGTGCGACCACCACCGCCGCCGCCCGTGGTCATCGGAGTCCGGGCGGACTGCGGGCGCGAAGAGGCCTCGGGGTCGCCAACTGTCTCGCGGACGCGAGCATCCCAATCGACTGACGGCTTCTCCTTGAATACGTTCTGGAACTGCAGCAGGAACTCTTTGTTATAGTGGAACTTGCGATCCGCGGGCGCACTGGCGTTCAGAGCCGGGTTGGGTGACACCACCGAGGCGGGGTATGAGACCTTGCTTAGGTCGTCTAACAGACGGGCGGCGTGCAGAGCCTTCATGGCAGCGCTGGGTTGAGGAGGTTCAACAGCCTTGCTGGTCTCGAGCTTGAGCGCGGTGGGCTTCTCACGCTTGGCGGCACTAGCAGGCTTGCCAGGCGGGCCCATGGAGATATCGGACGCGGGTGTAGTAGCACCGCTATCGATAGGCGTGCTGGTCTCAGTCCCGGGCAAACCACCCTTTGGGAGTGAACCGAAGGCATCCTTGCCGGAGGTCTCGGCCTCGCCAGCCTCACGCTTCTTTTCACGGGCCTCCTCGAGCGCCTCCGCCTCACGTTCAGCATTCTTCATGTTGGCCTCATACGCGTCGTTCTCCTCCTTCTCCTTGCGCTCCTTCTCTTCCTTCTCGCGTTGCTTCTTGGCGTAGTATTCCTTCTCTGCGGCCGCCTCCTTGGCCTCAACCTCGGCCATTTCGCGCTCGATAGCGTCGAAGTCGATGTCATCGTCATCAGCAGGTGCGGGCGCGGGGGCCTTCTTGGGCTCCTCTGCCGGCGCAGCCTGCTTGGCTCCTTCGGCTTCGGCCTTCTCGTTGAGGCTCACGTTCTCCATTGCCTTGCGAGCAGATTCTTCGTCGGCAGCCGCCTTCTTGGCCGCCGCTTCCTCTTCTTCAGTCTTCTTCTGGGTGGCGTCCTCATCCTTCTTGCGAGAGGCCTCCTCTTCCTCGGCCTTCCGGCGCTGCTCCGCTTCATCCTGCTCGATCTTTTGGAGAACAGCGTCTCTCAGCTCGCGCTTCTTCTCCTCATCTGACTTGGCCGTCTTACTGTCCGATCGCTGGTGATCGGAAGCGACAGAGCCATTGTTCGAGCGGGGAGGAGGAGTGGCAGTGGGAGGGGTGGTCATTTTAACGGGCGAAGGAGTGCCCCGAGCGGGAGAGTCAGGGCCCTTTTCGAAATTCTTCACTGCACCGCTAGGGTCCTTGATGACAAGCGGGCTCTTCTTGGTCGAGGGGATGACAAATTGCGACTTGGGTGCGGGACTGTTCGAAGACCGGCTGGCGGTGTGAGCGTGGTTCGGACCCGGAGGACCAGCGGGTGGTTGAGGCTGGCCCAGGCTGGAGTTCGGACGATCGTTGTTCGACACCTGAGAGGGAGTACGCGATAAGGGGGCCGCCTGAGCGGGAGGTTGCGCGGGGTACTGGTTCTGCATGTACGGGGCCTGGGGGTTAAAGGGCATACCCGGGCGGGGTTGCGGCGACGGGGGAGCCATGTACTGCATCTGCTGCATGCCATAGGCGGCAGGGTTATAGTAGGCGGCGTAGCTCGGGTCGTAGGCATGGGGGTAGGCCTGGGGATTTTTCATCAGCGTTAAATACTCTTCAAACTGACCACTTTCTGGTGCCAAATTGGGGGGAGGCAAAGGAGCAGCAGTAGCAGAACCAGGGGGATGGGAAGAAGAGAAAACGCGGGGTCCTTGCGTTTTCTTCTTGGGAAAGGGTCCACGACGGGGAGAGTGCAAGGGGATAGGAGGCTGAGGGTGGTGAAATCTCACCGCTTGGGGTCCCATATGCTGTCCGTAGGCGGGAAAGGGCTGGGGAGGCATCTGCGGAGGAGCCATGGGAACGGGGTTCATCTGAGGAGTCGTCGCGGGGTGGGCGGTGGCCAAAGCAGGACTTCGACTAGCCTGGTGCGGCGAGTTAGGGAACGGAGCGAGAGGACGTCCTTGACCGGGGCCGTGGAACTGCGGGCCCATGTTGGGACCGGCGCGAGGCTGGTTAGGCGTACGGAAGTTGGGACCCGGCGAGTAGGGCATCTGACCCTGGTAGCCGGACTGCGAATAACCGCGACCACGGCCACCCTGGTGAGGATAGCCACCACGACCAGGACCAGCAGGAGCACTTCCCATATGGTTACTCATATCGCTGTGAGTCGACTGGGAGGATTCGCGACGAAGGTGAGTCGACTGGGCGCCGGGACCAAGGGGAGCTTGTGGCGTCGGACGGATCTGCATGTGCGGAAAGGCAAAATGGCCATGATTAGTCATGTACATTTTGATAATTAAAATGGATGAAAGAGTATAGTTGATAAGAAAAAAAAAAAAAAAATAAGAAAAAAAAGGAAATCTTAGTCAATGAGCAGGGCTGCTCTCTTTGGTGCCTAAATTGTAATTTTTCGTTTTCCATTCGTCACAGCGCCAGGCCGCTTCAAGGCAAACGAGGCCAACCGCACAGGACAAAGGTTGAAAAAAAAGAAAATGGAAATAAAGAAAAAAACTTACGTTTGCATCACCAGCATCACCAAAGCTGCCAAAATTCGGGACATTTCCCTGCGACTGGTAAGACGACGGAGGAGGGCGACCCCCACTGGACGCGGGCTGGGGGATAGGCGACGGCGAGGTCTGTGGCGAAGTGACTCTAGGGTTCACAGGCTGAGCAACACCCAAGCCGGACTGGGGCTGCTGGTTGGCCAAAGCAGCAGGGTTGCCCATGCTGGGAGACGTCTGTTGGTTGGCAAAGCCGAACTGCAAGCTATTGGGACGACTGGAAGGACCGCCGTTCGGGATGTATCCGGAGGCACCAGCGGATGTGATGGTCACGGAGGGTTTACGGGAATGGTCGCCGGCCTGTTGGTTGGCAGGGGAAGGGTTCGAAGGGGCGCCATTGACGATGGTGACGCCCGGAGGGTTATTCGAGGTTGTAGAGGCCGAGGAGGGATTGTTGGAGGAAGAAGAGGTGGGATTGCTAGCCTGCTGAGGTTGCTGCATGGGTTTGCCGGTGCTCACAGAAGACGCTGCTGCTGGTGAGGTCGACTGCCCATGATGCGAAGGGCCACCCACGGTGACGGACGCGGCGGTCGAGTCCGTCGCGGACTTTTTAGTGGCGGCGTTGGCGTACGACTTGGAAGCCGACGAAGAGGTAGAGGACGAGGGAGGAGGAGGGGTGGCGGTCAAAGAGGGATCGGAAGAAGTACTCTGTCCTTGAGGATGAAGGCCTTGCTTCTGAGGAGGGATGGAGGTCATTAGACTGGTGTCCACTGCAGGAGAAGAAGTAGGCGTAGTAGTTGAGTTGGTAGTTGTTGTGTGGGTGGATGATGGGAGGTGATGTCAAAAAGGCGCTGTTCGGGAAAAGATGCAGAGCCGCATTAACAAGCGAGTTATAAAAGGGGAAAAAGGTAGACCAGCGACCTGAAATAACACGAGTCGTGGTCCCTGGATTAAGATATTTAATCAAAAAAAGAAAAAAGGGTGAGGGAGAGATATAGGAAAAAAGAATCCCGAAGGGAGGAAAGAAGAAGAAAAGGAAGAGAGGGAAAAAAAAAGAGGGGAGAAAAAAATAATTAGGCGGAGAGGGCCAAAAAAAAAAAGATTGTGTGGGAATTGACGACAGACAGTGAAGAGAACAAGAGACAATATCAGATTCAGCTTCGCAGACAGACAGAAAGAGTCAGGTTCATTCACTATTGCTTTTTTCTGGACGACTCTTGACATTGATCAGACGACGAGTAGACAATATGCGTTGCCTCTGCCTGTCTATACGGGGTATTCTGGTATACTAGATACTGCCTAGTGAGGCTGTCGCCACTATGTTCTTTGTCCCCCATCTGTATGGAGTATTACTACAGGTACATATTCCATACACCTCGCAGAGCATATTCTATTCATATGCATCTGCACTCTGGACTGTGCAATCTTACCGGGTCATGCGACGACACCTGAGGCAGAAATCGCCACTACAGCTACAATACGGAGTACGGAGTACAGACCACGGAAGAGGTTACTCTATCTCAACCATACTAACATTGCTGACGCTGACGCCACCTGAACAGACCAATCGTATTTCTTCCCATCCTGGAACGGGCGGCACTGATAGTCAGTCATACAGATACAGGTACAGAGTCCATAGCAACTCCAGTACCTTACTTTTCTCCCTGCCATGCCGGACTAGGTCCAGCGTAAGATTTTAAGATCCCCTGGCGCGCGACATCTCCTCTGCAGCCCGTGCCGCGAAGTCCACCGCAGACGACCCGCCCTGATCACCTTGCTGCCCAAACCATCCTGACGCCCATCCACTACCTCCCGCTGGCGACCGCTCTCGGGTGTCCTCATGGCTGACATGGTGGAACGAGTTGTCGCTGCGGTTCTTGCGCAGCGGAGATCCGCTGCCATCCATATCCGCCTCGCGTTGACCCTGCGAGCCGGCGATCGCGGAACTTACGCTGGAGAACCAGTCGTTGGCCGGAGCGGGAGCATTTCCACTGCTGCCGCCCGAGGGAGCGTTGAACTGCGAGAAGATCGACTGGGCATAACCCGCTACACCGCTGGGCGGAGCGGCACCACCACCACCCTGCTGCTGCTGCTGCGGGGGCAGACCAAGGACCTTTTCACGTATCAGTTCGATGGCCCGGTAGAAGTATTGAAGGCCCAGTTCCTTGGCACGTTCATGGCCGCGGTCTAGGAACTGTTCGATCTCCCGTTCGTGCCGGAACAGAAACGGATCGATGTACTGCTGGTACAGCACGCGAGCACCTTGGGTCTGGGGCAGAACAAGATAGCAGAGGAAAAGTAGACGGAACCAGCTATAGAACGGGAACCTATTTCTCGTTGATTAGCTTCCGATGTAAGGACAACAGCATAAGGCTGACGTACCATCCCAGAATGAACACGGTCCACGACTCAGCCAACAGAACGACCGACAAGACCACCCAGTAGACCAACAATGGAGCCAGTTGCGAAGTTTCGCTCGAACGGAGGGCTTTATATGACGCGAAGATGGGAAAGAGAATCGTAAGAAAAGAGCTGTCGTGCAAAACCGTCATCAGCATTGCATTCCAGTGAAACCTTGCAGCCTGCCTTGCCTGCTGCAGCTGAAGGCAGGTCCAGTTTAGCAGTAAGGCAAGAGATACTTACGACAATAAGTCCGCGATGAGCCCGAACATGATGGCAATTGACAGTATTCCACCTAAGAAGACTATTGTACTGTAAATGTGGGAGTTCGTTTCTGGAGAAGAGAAACAAGAGCTTGAATAGTGGTTCGTGGTGTATCTTATCGCAGGCGGGGCGGAAGCGGACGGCTTGCGATCTCAGCCGCACAGTGGCTGTTTACGAGTTCGGAACAGGTGAACAGAGAAGAGAATCTATACAGAGTAGACAAGAAGAAGGAGAAGCAGAAGAAGAAGAAGGGATTGTTAGGGAGAAGAGAAGGAAAGAATTGCGAAAGGAGAAACAGAAGTGTCTGGGAAAGAAACAAAAAGGAGAGCTACTGTCGATCGGCTGCCAGCACTATTTGAAGCTGCTTCAGATCTATTTTGGTCATGTCAGGAACGGTCCTGCACTAGCTGGATAGCCCTAGAGAGATAATGACGCCTATCTATGCAGCATCTGTAGGCGATACCCAATGGCAATAGAGTATTCTACTCGTATATATCCATTTCTCTGTGGACTATTATCACTACTCGTGACTCCTCTAGCATCGATATACGCCACAAAGCGGTGGGATAAAGCCGGCAGATCAACGATGACCTCAACAGCCTCCATAGACAGTTCCCCTGGAGGGCATGCATTCTCGAAGCACATCTTAATATATACAGAGTACCCCAAACATGTGCATTGCTCTGATATCCACGGCACATCCCTCCTACTCCTTGATCATTATCGACAACAGAGATGTACGCAGTGCGCCCCTATTACGATCAGACTCCGGAGTATACAATTAACCATAGCATCTAGGAATACCTCCATCGCCCAACATCCACGGCTGACTGGTGGCCAGAGCCCTACTCGAACATTCTCGGATCGCGCGATCTCGCCCGAGCCCCGCATGGAACATGGATGGGACTCACCAAGGAAGGCAAGGTAGCCGTCCTCACGAACTACCGCGAGGACCAAGGGCACCAGGCCGTGGGTGCGCAAAGCCGGGGTGTCATCGTGAATAGCTGGCTCACTGCGCCACCGGAGCAAAGACAGAGTACGCGGGACTTTGTGGATGATTTGATTAAGAGTATCACGGCCACGAAGGTCGGTGGATTCAGTTTGGTGTGTGGATATCTTAATGAGCCGTTGGCTGTTGTGTCCAATCGCTCGTCGAATATGGAGCAGATTCCCTGGGTTGCTACAGAGCCGGATCAGACGCTGGGGCTCAGTAATACGAGTTTCGATGATCGGTCGTGGCCGAAAATTCTTGACGGGGAGAGGCTGATGAAGGAGGCTATCGGGGACCATGTGCAGGCTGGGGAGGACGAAGATGGGCTTATTGCCAGATTGCTACAGGTTTTGAGCCGCGACACCCTGCCCAGGCTTTCCGAAAATGCCACAGGTGCCACAGACACATACGGTCCGTATCTGAGAAACAGTATCTTCATTCCGGTGATTGGAGCCAAGCGCACGCGCGGTGAGGTCGATGGGGTCTCCGATCCCTGTGTGGATTACCAGGCCACAGTTGATAACCAAACGTCAGAATACCAGCTGGACCCGACTTATACTCAAGGGGCATACGGGACGCAGAAACAAACGGTCCTCCTTGTTCGCGATGACATGCGCGTGAGATATTTCGAACGCACGCTTTACGATCATGACGCTAATGCTATTCCTGTTGGGAAGGGGGATCTATCGTTTGAGTTTACGGTTGGCCAGTAGTGGGAACTTGAAGTCTACGATATATCTGAGATGAGGGTAAGAAATATATCCTGTATTATAGCTCTTCCACTTCTTACCTCCTATTTTATATGACCGGTAGTCAGGACAACTCTACCGCGTCAATAATTCCAATGTCCAGGAGACATCCGATATATACATATTTTTTCTCTTCATTGCCCCGGCTCAGGATAGATGGGATAAGCAATTTGACCGCATGTAACCCATTCAATATAAACATAACCCTATACCCCAAACATAGCTCGGTGGTTTGGATATTCCCTTCGTCGTCTGGGACCGCGTCGTCTGCTGCATCTAATGTGCCGGCTATTCGATCCTTCTCGACTCCTGCTTCGACCAGCGGTGGTAGTGATGGTGCTGCTGCTGCTGCTGCTGCTGGTGCTGGTGGAAGTGCTACCGCACATTCTACCATTTCCATCGACGTGCCTACCACCGCGGCCAGTAGTTCGGGAGGCGTGACTCGTCGGTTCGCACAGTGTGGTGGAAGTAGCTGGACGGGCCCGACAACCTGCGAGCGGAGAAGTTCCCGTGTCAAGCAGAATGAGTTTTACGCGCAATGTGTGTAAATTGTGGACAATTTGGTGAAGAAACGGCCGTTATATTTGTACTCTGCTGGATGTACATCATATGCATGTCGTGTAGAAACCTCGTTACTCAACGTCATAATACATGGATCATTAAATCTCATCCTTGCGGCAAAATAAATGCACCGGCCGCATGCCAATTGATCACGCGCTAGCCTCATGCAAGCGCACCAGCACCGGATCCGCGGGACAACTCGTCAAAGTCAAATTATACCGCACTTCATCCCTCTCTAGACAGTGGTTCTCAATCTGGTCGAATCTCTGCAACAACCGCACAAGGACATAGCCAGCTTCGGTGAGGGCGAACTGCTGCCCGATGCAGATCCGTGGCCCGCCGTTGAATGGGATATAGTCCCAGCCGGGCTTTCTGTTGAGCCACCGCTCGGGATTGAATTCTTCTGCGTCATCACCCCAGAGATCTTTTCGTCGATGCATGATGTGTACGTTGTACCCAACTGCGCCACCCTTGGGGACGAAGACAGGCAAGGATCCGTCGGGCCCGCCACCACGGGGGATGGTCGTGTCGCGCACGGCGGTGCGACGGTTCATGGGGACGACTGGGTAGAGACGGAGAGATTCGTTGAGGGTGTGCTGGAGATACTGGCAGGATTTGAGTCCCGCAAAGGTGATAGGGTTGGGTTGGGTGTAGGCGCCGAAGGTGTCGAGGATAGCCTGGCGGAGCTTGTGGAAGATTTGTGGGTGGCGGGCGAGAAGCATCATAGTCCAACTGAGAAGGGAGGCAGTCGTGTCACGACCAGCCAGGAGGATGTTGAGGAGTTGGGAGCGTAGTTCGACGGGATCTTGGGTGGCCCGCGCAAGGGCATGCAGGAAGACATAGGGTCCACCCTTTTCCTCATCCACATCCTGAGGTCCCTCCTTATCTTTTACCATGTCCATCGCAGACTGAACGAAGCGGTCAACAAAAGCATGCACCTGATGCGCGGAGTGCTCAGAGTCCTTGTTGTTGGCCATCCAGTGTAGCTTCTCGAATCGGGCCCGTTGCACACAGTGCCATTGCGATCTATCGAAGTGGAAGGAAAAATCATCTCCAACGCCATTTTCCACCGCCGCCATCTGACTCTCGACACTCTCACCAAAGAGAAACTCCGTGGCCGAGTCTATGGTAAGTCGGAAGAAGATGGGCTGTATGTCTATCTTCTGGGTCCAGCCGGCGTCGTCGACGGGGAGAGCCAACATGGCCTTTTGGAGATGGCGTTCCTCCAGCGCCAACTGACTGATCTGCTCTCGCGTGAACTGGGGACGTAGTAAACTTCTGGATCTCGACCATTCTTCTCCATCTGTAGTGAACTGTTGGTGATTCGTTGGTCAGCCCTCATTCCGTCATACCCCACCGAGGTACAGATGCTCACAATCCCAGACCCCAACAGCGGATGCAGACTATTCTTGCGCGGCGCTCCCAGCGCAAAGTCCTTGAACTGCGTCGCCAACACGGCCTGGATGTTCTTAGGATCGACAGTGGTGATTGACTCGCGGAAAACTTGGCGGAACCGAAATGTCGTCACCGGCCGGCCTTCATTCTCGCAGACTTGCCTCAGTCGTCGTTCTGTCAACTGCGGAATCCTCTTGACTTTGTCGGCCTCCATACTATCCAAGAGGTTGGAAATGCCCCAAGGATCTTTGCCAGGATAGAGCGGGATAGAACCGCAACCTAGTTGACGGGCTTTATAGGCATTGTAGAGTGACCGGACGAGAGACGAGAGCACCCGCAGCATAAGAGCTGCGACCGCGAGGGTCACAAGCAATGAAACTGACATGGTCCACAAACCGTGATTGTACAGTATGGAGTATATGAGGAAGAGTCAAAGGGCCCCGAAGGGCCGAGGGCGCCACCGGTTTTATACCGTAGTACCACGTATGATATGCATAAATGCACATGTCTGCCTTCGGCGTAACCCGAGAAATGGTTATTAATGACGGCAGCCGAGGAGCTTCCAGTGGGGAAAAACCTGTAGCGAACAGCGCTACCATGATGATTAGCTTTTCTGCAGCGTCCATCCCTGCATTATTTTATGCTTCGTTCTGCCTGTTCCGCCTACCAAAACACGCCATTCTGTCATTCATAAGTCGGTCACGTGCTGGGATGGCTGATCGATCGGATCTCGCCGTCTCTTACGACGCCTTTCTCTGTCCAGTTTAGTTATTGGTCTTGCACGGCCTTGAAAACTAGGCGAATTAGTTTCGATGCCAGATCCCGTGCAGGAAACACTGTCTGCGCGTTCCTATCTGAGTAGTAACCATGGCAATCATGATAGACAGGTAGACGTTGTGCGCCAGCGTGGACGACCGAGGATTGCGATGCCGGCGGATGGAAGCGCCAGTGCGATCCAGGTAGGTATACAGAGTACGGGACGAGATTGTTATACGCGGATTGAATACTGAGAACGCTTCTAGGACCGTCGTTCGCAGATCCGTCGAGCCCAACGTACGTACCGCCTGAAGAAAGAAGCCGCCCTTGAGAATTTGCGCAGTCGAGTTGTAGACCTCGAACGAACACTGGGTACCGTGTCGGGACTCGTGGAGAACTTACACGACGCTGTGGCTGCGGAGAATTCGTTTTCTCCATCGCATCGCGTCCTGCTCGATCAGATCCAGGCGACCTTACACAGTCAGAGCCCGAGACGGATACTTCCCGAAAACAATTTGAGAGAACAAGACCTTGACGTCTTCGGATACCACATCTCCCACCCAGATACCCTCAGCATACCTGCAGTACTACATACTTCCACCTCCACCTACAGCCACTACGAACGCACCCTTGCACGACGCCTCCACCGTTTCGCCCTCGAGCAGACATACACCTGGTTCATGGACCAGTCCGCATCCCCAGGCCGGATCATCCACGTGTTTGGGTTACTCCCCTGTCTGCCGGACAGAGATGCGGTGCAACGTAATTACCTCCGGGTCCTGCGGGCCGGGGTGGACGAATGTCTCGAGGGACGGACTTTGCCGTATTATGCCATCGGAGGCGCCGGCATGCATTATCCGCGACACGACGCGGACGGCCGACCGGTGTATCCACAGAACATGAGAGAGCCGAAGCGGATCCTGAGCCGCGCGGTTGAGGCGATGCTGGGGTGTGGGGCTGATGCTACTATATCTGGAAAACCGCAGGAGTCGCAGCGGGAACAACTGCAGACGTTGGGATTCGAGGGCGAGTGGTTCGACTGCCACGACGTCCAAGGATATATGGAGAATTTAGGAATTGTGCTAGACGGTACATTGTCGGCCGCAGTTCCTCCCGGCACGGCTCAATTGTTATCTGACGCGGCAGAGCCTGAGACATCACATCTCGACCTCGAACAATTCCTAGCCAGTAAGTCAGCAAACGAAAAATTTTTTTATCAGCACTAACTAAAAGACCTGCAGCGCTCGTCCAAAGTACTAGAATCCTTGGTCGCGCACCCGGCTTCAAAAAATCAAACGTGGACGCTGCTCTGAAAGCCGCATTACAGTCCTCTTGATTTGATCCATATCAGTAGTACTATTACTTGGTAATATCCAGCAGGGGTATAATCTAATTACAGCGCATAATGCAGCGGTATGTCCTTGTTGGCACCCGTCAATCCGTTCAATCCGTCGACCCGTTCAATCCGTCAACCCAATCCGATGCATACGTCTCCCCTTAGCAGCAGATCTCACAGCACTCGAAGCAAGCCAAACCGGCGCAACTAGACGAACCGTCAGCATCATTCATTGCCCTTCACCTCAATGAAGAAAGTGTGACAGGTGTCTTACATTCCACAGCAGATGCCTCCACCCTCTCCACCACCACGGATCTGCATCTGTTCCTGGGAGGACTTTGCAAGTCAGCAATCTGTCAACTTCAGAGTAAAGGGAAAGGTCAATGAACATACAGGCTGCTCAGTGATAACGCCCTGGTTCTGCTGAGCAACAGGCGCCGAGGGACTCGAAGGCTGCTCCATGGTGAGGATGTTGGGGTTCCAGGTGGAGGTGTTTTGTTCCTCCTTGGAGGAATTGAACCAGGAGAAGTTGAACATGATGAATGGTAATACTCAAGAATTGGTTGTTATTCCAATGATTATACTGGGAAAAAGCAGAGATGGAGAGGAAAAGGCCAAGGGATGAAACGAAGAAACAGCGAAGCTTTAATAGATTTCAGGAGGACGTCCGAGCTAAACCCAAACGGGTAACCGGCATACTCTGTACGAATGGTGTTGCCTGGCACCTGGTCCACTCAGCCTTAAAAGCTACTGTAGTCATCGTTAGTTATATTGGGATTGGCATTGGAATGTGGCAGACGGGATACGTACGGAGTACCCCGAGGTGACGCCGGAAAGGCCACAATAAATGTCGTGGCCTTTTGAGGTACATATTTTTCGTGGCATCTCCGTCCCGGCGCCACCGCCTTAAAAGCGGCCACCGTTAAGTTCTCCTAGATTGTGTACCAAGTACGGAGTACACGTCCAGTTTTAAGGTCACAACCAATATATATCAAACCCCGACCGGTTCTCATCGAGTCTAGTGTTAGGGCCTTCAGAGGGTCATGGTCATTTTCATTTTACAAGCTGTGCCTTGATCAGGCTATCTGTTTCTGGCAAAGAATATTCAATCCAGATGATGTTCTACCAGGACAAGATCAGTCATGCTACCTTGATAGGTTGGTCCTTCAACCTGGATGGGAGCGTACACTCCAGCAAGCGGCATCGTAACAGGCTATTATCATACATCCCAGCCATTGGATCAGCAAATGCTCAGCCTAGACTTGCAATCGTCATCAAAGAGCTCCGACAAATAAACACTGCTTGCGTTGGACTGGTGGAGTGACGCGTTATTGTAATCCAGTCCACAGCCGTGGTGTCTCCTAAAACACAGTCAACAGTGTTAACAGGTTATGCATTGTCATATCATGAATAAGCTGGTCATATAGCTAGCACTCGTATGATTAGTACAGAGCCGGTCATTCAGCTGGAGACCTTGCCGGAGATTCTCAATCTAACGATCAGGGCGACCAAAGTGCATCAACTAACTGCAAGGGGTAAGACTGCCGGGAATATCCTGGTGGCGGTATCTCCCGTTCTAGAATGGGTTGACTGGTTGTTACCTGCGGTAGGGCCATATTTGGTAGAAACCCATGAGCAGAGAAAATGGACGGAGCAGGACCTACTTTATTCGTCCCATCAGCAGAACTGCTCCTTCCTACTTGCACCCCATTCTTCTTTTTAATTTCTAACGACACCCCTACTATGGTTTCTATTGACCAAACTATCTTGAGACATTGTTTTAACAAGTTCCTCTATTCCTCTTTGGCTTCTGCGCTTAAGTCGAACGCAAACTAACACAGCTTACAGAATGACTGCACAACAACCATCGCCGCTGGGTACACCTACCGCACTGCTCCCGAGCCCTCGCCTCCATAGGATAAAGTTCTCGAGCACCCACGGATGATAGTGGATCACACGCAGGCACAAAGAAAAGATTGGTTAGATGGCTGTCAAGGATACTGAGCTCACTGCTAGGGTCCCGGTCTGGCTGATTCCTGAAGGCTCGGGATAGTTTCCCACTGTGGCTAGTATTGAGCTTGATGCGGGCATTATCTTCTGGCCTGTTCTCAACACCAAGATAGAGACATGACATGCTTCCAAGGAATCAGGGAATCGCCAAACGCTGCGCATCTTCAGGACCGTGTATACCAACGCTTGGCTTGCCGAATGAACTGAAAAGAGATATACTCTACCAGACTGTGTGCCATCTGACAGCCAATTAGGTGCTTGGAAATTGATAACTTTGCCCTGAATGATGCACTTCGAGGGGGGGATTGATAGCTTGCTCCAAATGCCCGAGCTTTAGTCGGCCCCTGTCTTTCTCGAATGGAGTGGACAGGGGTCCCTCCTCCTTGCCACTGAGAAAGCATCACATCAAGTTACTTAGTCGTCAGACACGAAGGCCGCTTATTTGATGGAGCTCAGCATGCCTACTGTGCAAGGAACTGTACAGATCCCGGCACACGTATCCGTGACAGGCACTACGTTGAAATTTTATATGCTATAACTTGCTAATTACACCACAGAGGCCATCTGTTGATGGATGTATTGAATTACGTGCCAGCATCTGGTCTTTCGTTTTTAATAGAAGCAGTCGGTCTGGCAATCGGTTTGGTGTAATAGCAATGGCAACGGCAGTGGAGTGGCAGTGGGAGTGGCAGTGGTAATGTGTCTTATCTTACTACCGCCATCACGCTGGAGTGCAATACTGCGTTAGGGTTGGCGTTGATCTTTTTTTGGACCTCTTAACATTATTGGCCAGCAATTTACGCTAGCTTTCGCCCGAGCATCATCCATTTTATCCTTTTTAGCAATGTCTTAAGGCGACGGGTCGTAACAATTATTTCATACTATTTCATACTACCAAAAGAGTAAACGAGACTGTTAAAGCCGAGTTTGCTCATATCGTGAGAGAGAGTAATGTCATGTGATCAGTCAGCCCTATTATAATCCTTGCCCCCATTATAATAGGGTATGCTCAGGAGCTACGTTCTGCGTCTAACAGAGGGCAGCTATACAGGTTATAGAATGTGTCAGGCACTGATAGATAGGTCGATTCCAGTGTGAAGGTACACATAATTATCATAAATGTCGGTGTATTGTCCCGAGACAGAGGCACCAAAAAAGAGCTGGCTACACCTTCCGCTTCACCAGCCCCTTGAAGAAATCAAAGCTATTACTATCACTCTGCAACTGCCACACCTTTCCCGTGGGCCTCTCACTCCCGTCCCACCCTCTCACCAACTCCTCCGCCAGTAATAGCCCATAATCGCGCGTGATACCCTTGATCCGCGCCCTCGCGCCCCCTTCCTCCTCCAGCGTCACCGTCTGGTGCATGTGTAGCCAGTCGTCGTAGTACATATCCTCGAAAGTGCGATCGAATCCCGTGCGGAGGAAGCGTGTGTACAGCTCTTCGTACGTGGTGACGATGCGGGCAAGCAGCTTTTCGAGGGTGATGGGGGCTGCGGCGGCGGTGCGGGGTGGCAGGAAGTGCGAGACGAGGGCGTTGAGAGAAGTCGTTGGCGAAGAGTTGGTAGCGTTGAGACCGATACCTACTACAGAGATGTAGTCGGTCGAGGAAAAGTGTGAGTTCACCAGGATACCGCAGATCTTGGTATACCGTTTTTTGTCGGGGTCTTCGGGGTCGAGGGCGTCTGCAATCATTAATGAGACTCGCGTCGAGCCTATTGGGCTGCGTACGACAACTTACAAATGTCGTTGGGCCACTTCGTTTTTACAGGTAACTTATCGTAACCCCGATCATAGTTCTTGATGCCCTTAACCACCGCCATCGCCGCCAGATACTGGACGAATACTATCGGAGATGACTGGATCTTGTCAATCGGATGGCGCACAACGGTTGAGAATATTAAAGCCCCGGCTGGAGACACCCAGACGTTCGAACCGCGACCTCTGCCTGCTACCTGGGTCGTTGCCGTTGCGGTAAACCCATTGGGTAAGCACCGTAGTAGTTTAGGGTTCCTAGTCTGGTTAGATAGAAACCGAATATATAGTCGAAACGAACGCACTTTTCCAGAATGGTGTTGGTACTGGTGATGACCTCTGCGTATAGCAGATTTGAGCCAAACTCCGATGCACCCTCCTTGGACTGCGCCTGGTAGTGCCGAAGGTTGGAGTAAAAAGCGTTATGGTTGAAATATGGCGTGGCCTTCGTCGATGGCAGTTCATTGTGAGGCACCAGCCGCTTGATAATCGCGTTGTAGTCGATCAAGCCCTGGTTTGCATTGCTGCCCTCTGGTTTTGCTGGAAGGGACTCCTCCAACTTGTCCATGTTCCACACCCCCGGTTTCTCGAGGCGGAAAGTGTCATTGGAATCCTTGAGGTATTCGATTTCTCCGTCCTTGGTGATGTTCTCCTGCAACGATTCTACAATCTTGGCCGTATCCGTCGGGTCCAATGCAGACAGGTGCATCGAAGAAAGCGATGGGACTGTCGTAGTCTCGTCTGTGACCTGTAGGCCCAGCTTGGACAAACAGGCCTTCAAAAAGTCCGTCCGCGACTTGTCGTCTGCCGCCAGAGCGTCCACTAGTTTGGCATACTCGGGCCCAGCAGCATTTCGATCGAGGTTGGCCGCAGCGAATCTGATAATCAGTAAAGACCATCAATCTACCTCCAGGGAAAGGAGCTTACTCTGGATGCGGCCCGGTCAAGATAGCCGCACCGTCGCCTACCTGGCAATAGACGACAGCAGCTTCTCCCTCCCCGGGATCAACATTGAGCTCCTCCGTGAAACTCGCCAGCACTTCCACCTTCTCAACACGTTTTGCATCCACAAATACCCCGCCACCATTATAATACGACCGAAAGAGTGTCGGCACCGTCCCCGTCGTCAACGCCTCTTTGGACACCTTCAACTCAGCAGCCCGCGCCCCGGCTTCACTGTGGTAGACGAACCCAGGGAATGCCCCTCCGCGGCAGATCCCCGGGAAAAAGGCCAGTTCGCGCTCGCCGATAACCTCCATGGTCTTATTACCCACCTCGAACTCGCACCGCTTGCAGCCGTAATAACCCCCCGCACAGAAACCCAGGTATGCGCCGCCCCGGCGAACGAACTGCCCAATGCGTCGGTTGCCAGCGCCATTGAGTTCACGGCAGTAGCCCAGATCTCCACCACCGGGAATGACCAGCATTGCGCAAGTCAGGGTCCATGGCTCTTTAATCAGCATATCGCCCGTGACGGGGATCACGGCGTAGTGGGGGGCCAGCAGTCGGCGGAGGGTGTAGAGACAGTGACGGACGGATTCGATGGTGGTGCCATTTCCTATAAACCATTGGATATCAGTCTTCCACTGCTGTCATAATTCTTTTGGCTTTAATTGAAAAACGCACCGGAATAGACCAGGACGTTGACCTTCTTGCCCGTCATATTGGCCGCCATCGTTGTGGCGGAAACCGGTGGCGTCTGCTTAACTTTTGACAGAAGTAAATCACCCTATATCTAGTCACACTGACGGATTGATTCTCTGCGCAATGTCGCCAAACGATAATAACCGCCCCGTTGTTCCAGATGACGACGATGAACCCGACGACTGGTGAGAGAAACGTGTCTGCAGGTTGAGGTCTGAATAATTGTCGAGACTGACGGAGAGATACAGGGACAAGCGGATCTTCAGTACGGGCTGCGCCGGTGAGCCTCCAGTCCTACAAACAATGCCAATATGAATCGTGATTGGAGAAGAAGACAAGAAGCCTGACTTTGGACAGACGAGCAGCAAAGATTGAATGACTGTTATTTCTCCCAGAAGGACTGGAGAAAGTGCAAGAAGCAGGTGAGATCCCCCACGCAGCTGGACGCTTCTCCCCGGTCTCTTCCTTTTCTGTTCCTATTGCTTTGTCCTATTGCTTTGTCCGGTTATGGGTTCTTTTCGGTCTTCTCCTGCGCCCTATTCTGCCCATGTTGGGATACTGAATAGCCTCCTAACACTGCTGCAGATGAACGCCTTCCGCGAGTGCTGGAAGCGCCAGGGCAACGACCAGCGAACAGAGTCCAAGGATAACTGACCAGCTGGATGCCGTCTCTCTTGTTTCTTTTCTCGCGCTGTATACTAAAAGCTGTACTGTAATCTCCGTCGTTCTAAGGGAATGAAAGCATCGTATTCTGAAATCAAGTCACGTGACGCTATATGGCTCTAAGGCGACTTCAACTCTGCGCCTCCTCAGCTTCAGCACCACAACAACCACAGCGTCCAGGACCATGCCGGTGTCACATATCGCTCGCTTGTTGCGGGCAGCAGAAACTGGCAGATCGCTCAACCCCATCACTGCCGGTGGACTCAATTCCCAGAGATCCTTTACAGCCGTCCGGGCAATCACCACTACAACACCCTTCAGACAGCAACCGTCCTCTCCAAGCCCACCTTCTTCCTCGTCCACGTCGTCTACACCCGCTTCACAGTCTTCTACCGCTGGCCCGGCAAAGTCCGCAACTCCTGCATCCTCCACCGCATCCTCCACCGCATCTACCCCGGCCGACCGCGCCTCACGCATCGTCTCTCCTACTCCCAACCAGCCCACAACATCCAATATCTCCAAGACAGGGCTCAGCGACAAACCCCTCGAGCTGGAGACCACCCCGGAGGAAAAGATTGACTGGACGCGCTCGTTTCATGGTCTTAGTGCGACTCCGTTCCCCAAGGAAGCGGCTGATATCCTCCTCGCACCAACAGATCCCGAAGAGGTCGAGATCAAGCCCGATGGGATATTGTATTTGCCGGAGATCAAGTACCGTAGGATTTTGAACCGCGCATTTGGTCCGGGTGGTTGGGGTCTTGTGCCTAGGAGTGAGAGTATTGTCACGCCGAAGACGGTGACGAGGGAGTATGCTTTGGTTTGCAATGGGCGGTATGCTTCACCTCATTTCTAATATATATATATGTTTGCTGGGATAGTTTTCTTGCTGACATTGGAAAGTCTCGTCTCCGTTGCCCGCGGTGAGCAGGACTACTTCTCGCCCGATGGTATCCCCACCGCCACCGAGGGCTGTCGTTCCAATGCGCTAGTCCGCTGTTGCAAGGATCTGGGTATTGCTAGCGAACTGTGGGATCCGCGATGGATTCGGAAGTACAAGGCCGCGCATACTCGCGAGGTCTGGGTGGAGCATGTTGTGAACAAGCGGAAGTCGAAGATCTGGACGCGCAAGGACGATCCAGTGTCATATCCGTGGAAGGAAACCAAATAAAATGCCTCTGCATGTGCAACTGGGTAGGTAGATTATGAAGACACGGGGTAAAGATAAATCTATTGATTGATGTATGATAGTTTACATGATCAAATCCAGACACTCCCAAATAAACACACCGGTTCAACCAAGACGGGTTATCCTGGTCATCCTCCAGGGTATACTATTGTATTATCATATTATTATTCCTCCATATTGTCAGACATGGAATGTATACGATCAGTTGCGCGGTCCACGGGGCTTGCCTATCCCCTGTTCGTCAGATCCGGCCCGCGACTTACTCGAGCGAGCAGCCGGCGAGGGAGGCGAACCGGGTTCCTGTTGTCCCTGCTCATTCTGGCTCCGGTCCTGCTGCTGCGCGTCACCGTCCGAAGACTCTGATGCGTTGTTATCCTGCTGCTGGCGCTGGTCCTGGTTCCGATTCTCACCCTGACCCTGGCTCTCTAAATCATACGCCGGTGGCGGAGCACTAGCATCATATGCTTGATAGTGCTGCGACTGCGACTGCGGCTGCTGCTGCTGCTGTAACTCGTCACGCGAATAAGCATACTGACCACCAGGTCGATGCTGCGGCGGAGCCGGTCCCTCACCATCGCCATTGTCGCCGTGCCCACGGCCAGCTGCATTACCGGCACTACCGCCCACGCTAATAGTAGTACCGCTACCGCTGCCACTTCCGGCACCACTGCCAGAGGAGCTTGCGGGGCCGGGGTAGGGCTGGTAAACGGGGAAGCCGCTGCTGCTGCTAGCGACACCAGCAGTACCACTGCCGCCATAGCCGTGGTAGAGCGGCGGGGGGAAAGCAGTCGACATCCTTCTGTTACGATGACCAGTTGAAAGTCCACGGACGAGAAGAGCCTGTCGGGTCCGCGGGTGCGCGCTTCCGGTGGTGCTGGTGCTCGTGTTATATCGCAGACTGGCCTGGCGACGTTGGGGAGATGTGGCAGGAGTCTGGTAAGGGTCGTCTGTGTCTGCGGTGGTGCTGTCTTCCGTTGCCGTCGTAGGGGCCCGTGATGCCTGTCCTGTTCCCGCCGTCGCGTTACGGCGACGGAGCGACGACTTCCCAGGGGTAGATGTAGAGGAGGACCCTGACGAGTGGGACGGCGATGAATCGGAGTTGTTATGCTGATTACCACCGCCCTGGTTAAGCTGGTCAGGAACCATGAGATGAGCCGTGGATTGGCCCTGCGCCTGGGTATTCCTGTCTTCCGACGAAGTCGACCTATCTTCAGTGCTAATCGATGGCGCGGGGGTTGACTCGACAGAACCAGGAAGAGGCGTATCGCCCGGCCCGCGAACCTGCAGTTTCCGCATAGCTAGCACCAACGCACACATGAACTTGGACCGCCTCGCGGCGCGAACGCTCTCGTTAGCCCAGTTGGATTTGTGTCGCAGGTCCACGCGCAATTGCAACCGATCCGTGTCGTCGCCCAGCCCGACAACCTCGACTTCGAGATCCGGCTGGAAATCGCGGCAGTTTTCCTTGTCGCGGACGAAGAACTCCATCTCCTCGCGCAGGGACTGGATGTGCGCGAGGGTGGTCCCGAAACTGAGGCTGACGGCGAGGTGTTCGTGCATTGCCGTGGCGCGGGTGAGGTTGTCGATCCAGAGGGTGTTGAGGATGGCATTGGGAACTTGCGTGAGGCGGTGGTCGGTGACGCACCGGAAGATGGTGAAGAGGAGGGATATGCGCTCGACGATGTACGGGCGGTTGTCGATGTCGACGCGGTCTCCAACATCGAAGGGGTGCTTGACGAAGATGAAGACGCATGAACCTAGGACTTCCTGCGCGGTGGTTGAGAAGATGAAGCTTAGAGAGAAGAGAGATGTAGCACCGGCCGCAACGACGGTGCCGAATCCGGTCGTGACGAAGGACACGAAGACTAGCACACCCACCATAGCGGCGACGGTGAGGAGGAGTTGGTCCAAAGCCTGAATCGCCTGGTCGACGTCGTGCAGACTGTGATGCAAAGACTGGCGCATCCGACCAAGCTCGGATACGGTGAGGACCATCTCATCCAGGCTGATATCGCCGTTACCATCCCGGTCAAGGATATGGAAGGACTCTTCGGATTCCGACTCGCGGCCTCCACCCAGCACTTCGACAATATCCTCGAGGTACAGCGCCTCACGACCCTCAATCACATAGGACATCCAGATCCGCCGCGCCAGGGCTTCGGACGACTTGGTGCGCTCCAACGCCTGCGTGACGATCGAGTGCGCCGCCGTGGGATTGAACACATGCTTGCCAGTGAGTTCCTGCGCGACGCTGCCAACCATCTCCGTAACCCTATCCCCAAACCGGCCGATATTCCGGCCAGCGGACCGGAGAATCCCGGCGCGGCCTTTGAACAACGAGTTACTAGACGCTGCAGCGGCAGCGAGCATGGAGTCACTGATCGCAGAGTCCTCCTCCTGGAACTCCTTGCAGTACATAGGGAACATGGTGCGCGAGGCGTCATACAGCACGGAAAGGAGGTAGACGTTGCGTTTGGCGTCTTTGATCCGGCCGTCGAACTGCTTCCGGTGGTAATTGATAGAGACGAACAGGACGATTGCCTTCTCAGCCAGGAGGATCAGACTGCAAACGAAGAGCCCGAAGAGGATGTCTTTGACCGATTTCTCCCAGGATTTAGGATCCGAGTCGTTGTGGTGCTTTTGTCGGGGATTGTATGCCATCACCTGCTATCGTTAGAAATACCAAACCCCTTCGCTTGAGGGCGAAGACCAGGAGGAAAAGACATACCGGAAAGAAAGTCACCAGCGAAATAAGCGTCCAGCCAACCAACGAGATCGGAATCTCAAGAGCCCTCAGCATCAACGCGTACTTCCTCGTCCCGGGACTCACGATGCCACACAGACACTGGAAGATATACGGCAACCCGCGAGCCAGAATCTTCGATATCCACAGACTAAACCAGACGACCTCGAGCCAGGCAAAGAACCAATACAGCGCGACGCCCCCGATCGTCGCGTACCGGGCCACCGTTGCACCGACGATAATCGGGATGGCGAGGAGCACGGCGCCGGGCGTGATGTAGATGAAATAGCGCACGAGAAGAGACGAGTTACGGACCGCACGGTACAGGCGGCCCAGGTAATTCACGTTCTCGGTGTCACGAGCGTCATCGTCGTCGTCGTCGTGGATGCCGTTGTTCGCCTTGCGGTGGCGGGCGCGTCGTCTGCGCCCTGTCGAGCTGGCATCGCAGTCTGGCACGAGATGGGCTTTCTCACTCAGATTGGCATTCTTGTTGTTGTCGGCCGCTTCCCCATCTTCCGGGAGGGACTGGTAGCGTCCGAATAACGAGATCGAATCCATCCCACGGTGCGGTTCTTCTTCTGCGTCTTGCTCCTCGCCTTGGCCTCGTCCATCGTGCGATTTCCGCTGTTGTTGCTGTCCTTCTTTTTGCGGGGATTGGGTTTGGGACTGAGACTGGGGTTGTTCGGGCTCATGCTCAGTGTCAGAAAGGGGGATGTCAATGGTGACTTCGTTGGGCGTGTCCATGGGATGTTCGGGCTCATCCGCAGCTTCTGGGATCTGATGGAAGCGATGCATGGAGAATCGCTTCTGGGCAATCCCTGGGCGTGTCATTTGTCGTCGCCTTGGCCGACTATGCCAGCCTGTGTAGTTTTTTTTTTTATATGCCAAAGGTAGGAGGTAATTGCCAATGAATCAAATTATTTGAGTAGCCTGTCGGAAGAAGAAAGGGAAAAAAGGGTTTGCAAAAGGTACAAATGGAGAATAATGAAGGATTGTTATTGTCAAGGGTTTGTTATTCTGTGTTTCAGGGTCCCTGGACGACGAGAAATGCTGCATTCCGGGGGTCCCGACTTAGGGTTACTGACTGGAATGTTGATAACAGGCAATTCCCCTAGTGTGCTATAGGATCCTGTTCCGCTTAAATACAAGTCAAATAGAATGACATAGATCATGCCCTTGAATCCCTCTGCATCTTCAAGAGCTCATCCACTACCTGATCCACCGTCCACGCCCCTTCCAACCCCCGAATGATAATCTCCTGCTCACTCTCGGGCGCCATGCCACTCGGTGCCGGAGGCCTCTTATCCAAATTCGTAGGAAACGGATAAGCCTCAGCAACGGCCTGCACCAGCACCCTCGTCTCCTTGTCCAACACACCACCTGCCTCAGAAAATTTACGCCCCAACCCCTCCCAGCACCGCTGGATCACAGGCACCGTATCGACCGTCTCCATGGGCTTCCCGAACGCACTGCTGACCTGCAACAGGTTCGCCTTGCGGTGGAACCCGGTCTCGGCGGGTAGGTCGTTGGCGCCGGCCGCGTGGAACAGGCCCGGGTTGAAGAACACCCCGTCGCCCAGCTCCAACGGTAACGCGACGTAGTTGTTCTGGAAGAACGCGCGGAAGTCGTCGCGGCGCCATGCCAGGTACCCGATGTCGTAGGTCTGGCTGAAGGGAAGGAAGCGCGTGGGGCCGCTCTCGACCGGCATCGCGCTGTGCGCTACTGCGCCCTGCAGCGTGAGGTACTGGCTAGCTAGATGCAGGCCGCGCGGGAACCGCGCCGAGGCGTCCAGCTCCTGGAAGCCCAGATGGTAGTCGCGGTGGCTGTCCTGTGCCTTTCCGCCCGGTTTGACGATGTTGCATTGCGCCGTCACGCGGTATCCGGGGCCCAACCAGGCCTCGCTCGCCACGGACAGCCACGGGTTAGCGTAGTAGTCCAGGAACGACTCCGGGTCTTGCAGGGCGTGCTTGCTGAACGAGTTCCAGATGCGGTCGTTCTTGCCGCCGGCGGCGAAGTGGTCGCCCTTGGGGGTTTGCGAGATGCGTTCGTGGTCGATGATGCGCTGGAAGGCTGCGTTGGTGGCGGCCAGGGTGTGTTCGTAGCGGCGGACGTCGTACATGTCTTTCAGGACGAAGACCCCGGGGCCTGAGGCCAGGATGTCGTACCATTCATCCTGTAGAGCGCTGGTCGCGGAGGCGTCCCATGGGTCGAACTTGGTCGCTTCATAGATCGGGACATTGTGCCTGATGGCCGAAGCCAGCGGATATGTTGCAGGGTCTGTGGTGCGGGAACAGATCCTTTGGAAGTCCTGCAGTTGGGTGGACGTCGCATCAAACAACCTGGCACTGGTCTTTGCCTTGGTGTCGTTTGGAGTGCCATTCATCTTTGCTTGTTTGTTGTCGATAGTGCTGATAAGCGGAGAGCCGCCAACTTTATAGCGTTAGAATTGAAAACTGAATTCCGACTTGATCGGAAACCAATCTCCGTGTTTCCAGACCGAAGCAACCGACGCCTTCAGATCTACTAGGCGTATCTTAGGGCTTGAGGCCGTCCTGGGGCTGTCTCTGCGCTTCCAGAGCCGGCAAATATGCGCGTCTGCCCCACGTTCCCCGCTTATCAGATCGTGCGTGCGGTATAGCCTAAAGGATCGCGGAGTAGTAGTAGATTATACTGAGTATATTTGGATTCTGGCGTTTTGGGGATATATCGCTATGCACGCGTATACTAGCCCTACTCTGCCATTTAGCATCACTTGTTATCCATATATATATATACACATGGTGGACAAAAGTGGTAATACCAAAGTTTGCCACTCGATGCAGTGAGAGAATTCTTACACTCAGACTTGGGAAGGGCACAGTGAGAAAATTGCTCCAGACACCAGGTAATGATAGCTAGCTGTGACCTAGACCATAGCCTCTAAACGACGCAGAAGCCCATCCGGTTCCGCGACTCCTCTGCTAGCAATATCATCCGCACGTTCCTGCTCATCGGCGACAGCATAGACACGCAGTTCGTCAGCGTTCCCTGAAGGACGGATATGAGCGACATCGCTGTTGGCGAACGACATGCGGATCCCATCCGTGTAGTTCACGCGGGAAATCGGCGCAAAGCCCGAGTCGGCAGAGAACACGGTCTGGAGTTGTTTGCGGATCTGGCCGAGGTGCTCGGCGTCAGATTGGGATATCGTGATTGCGGACTGGCCATGATCATACGCGGTGACACTGCGGTCACTATAGGATACTTCCTGAATGCTTGCCGCGGATGGTGAAAAGCGCTCGATGATCTTGAGACTAGTGGGACGAGGGAAATTGCGGATCAACGACGCGCGACTGAAACGGCCAGGGAGCGTCGCGAACAGCTCCGGCAGCGAGACCTGGCGCCTACGTGTCGCAAACAGAGCACCCAGCAGAGGCAACACAGCGTCGCGGGTGGGAAGCGCGGCGAGAACCCTGCCATTGTGCTCAATGTCGGAGCCAGTGAGGAAGCCACCGTTGGCTTCCCATCCACAGACCCGACGACGCCCTTTGGCAAGGGCTTGCTGCATCCCGCTGATCACATACGGACTGCCGATTTTCGTCTTGGGCTCGGTGACTTGGGCCAGGGATCCTCTGTCGATGGCATCGTTGGAGCTGATCGGGACGACGGCAGCGTCGACGCCTAGGAATTCGGCAACAACCATGCCTAACAGGTCACCGCCGAAGAAGCGGAGTTTGCCTCCTTCTGGAGCCACGAGAAGCGGACGATCACTGTCGCCATCAGTGGAGACAACCGCATCAAACGTCCGGCCAGATTCGTTGCAGAGGCCCTGTATGGTGTCCAGCTGGGCCTGGTCGATCGCTTCGGTATCAATCGGTACAAACGTCTCGCTGCGGCCGGCAGGGGTGACGGTGGCGCCCAGCTTGTCGAGGATTTCAACCACGACATCCCGGCCGACAGCCGAGTGCTGGTAGACGAGTACCCGCAGGCCCTGGAGCGTTTCGCCTTCGAAGAAATCCAGATACCGCTGGATATAGGCAATCCTGCCATCATCGACAGCGGACCTCACGTCCCGGGGCCCACTGCGCAGCATGCCTTGTTCGTTAAAGAGGGATTCAGCATACGGCTGCGCAAGGAGCTTTGCGCGCACCTGCTCGACTGCAACGCCAATGGGTCGCTCGTCCTTCTTCAACAGCTCGCCCTTGGAGGTGTTGAGTTTGTACCCGTTGCGGTCGAATGGGATATGGCTGCCCGTGACCATGATACTGGCCTTGGCATGCTTGAGAGCAAAATACGTCAGCGCAGGCGTCGGGATGGCCCCCAGGTTAATCGGCCGCATGCCCGCATCTGTTAGGGCCTGCTCGACTGCCTGGCAGAGACCGCCGCGGCTGTGGACATGGCCGTTCTCAACGCAGTCGGTGGAGCTTGGCCGGAGATCGTGCGCAAAGTAAAAATCTTCGCCTGGCTGGATTCCTCCTTCGCGGGGGTCGAGCGATTGAAGATAATGAACCTCTGCTAGGACATTTGTATAGATTTCTAGCTGGGTCAGATGGAGGACTAGGCCCCGACGCCCGCTTGTGCCGAATTTCAAGGGTTGAGGTTCGTAGGCGAGGTGCAACTGAAGAGCATCATTGGTGGAGGGCATTTTCCTGGCGATTTGAGCATCTATTCACTGCCTGGGTATTCATCAAGATGTGGACTGAGATAGGGCTATTGAGCATGTTGCGGTGTCGCTGTCAAGAAAGCGCTCGTGTACAGGTGGCATGATTACTAATACGGTCGAAAACAGTAACTAACCACATTTGGTTCCTGAGCCCTATCTTGGATATGCCAATTCCATCTTCAAGCAAGAGAAAGATATTGGACTTCTGAATAGGATGCAGCGTTGCCAGGTGAAGAATGGATATGATTCCAGTAGTTACAGAGGACCCGGCCCGTGATAGTGTTGGACTTGGATTCATACAGTACTGAGAAGCACAAGACGGAGGAAGACTGAGTGAGAATCGCGAAGCCTAGGGGCTGCAAGCCTCTTCTGGTTGAGCTGTTTGGGAATAGCCTATAGGATTGTATGGTATTGTCAACGGTATCTTACAATAAGTCATTCTTGATCAACATGCATACGATACAATTAAGCAGGATGCTGAAGAGCGTAGCCCTAATAGCAATACCGTGTTTCAAGGTAGGGTTTGAGAAACACGCCGTGTGTAAGGTCATCTGATTACGACTCCTACTGGTGTGCCGGCCTAGTTAACTCTACTAGTCTATACCTTTATGTATAGACCAATGAAGCTTCTCAACGACGCTCTAAGTCCCGCAGGATCACTGGAAAAGCATTGATCATTATCATCATCCGATTTGGCAATATTCAAACATGGTCTGGTATCAATTCGTGCTCCATCAATCAATCATGGAAAATGCTTCCTCCCAACTTCTATTAGCATATACAGGTCATTACAATATACACCCAAGTCAAGCGAAAAACCAACCAAACCCATTACAGCATGCAAAGCAAGAAGAATCAAAAACGAATGAATGGATAAGCAAGACGAGGAAACGTGTATCGTCAAAGGGAATAATTAGGATAGAGGGTCATGCATTCATAACAACAGCTCCGGCGTCGGATATCAAGGCTGCGTCTGCCACGCCGCCGGATCGACGCGATTCGATTCACTGAGGATATGCTGGTTCTCCGACAGTGTTTCCACGAGCGAGCTTGGTCGCCCTGCGACAGTGAAGAGCACCTTGAGTAAGACCCGTTGGCGGTGGCTCCCGTTGGGCATTTGCACCGTTTCATGCCGCGTGTGAGTGAGAAGCACTCGGACTAATGACCGGATATAGGCGTCTGTGGAGGCATCTTGAAGCATGTCTAACCCGTCCACCACGCAGAGTAGGAGCGGCGGTGCATGATATATGAGACGGTCTATGAGCGACAGAACCTCTTTCCAGCAATTAAGCGTGCCGTCCAGGAAGCGGAACCGTTCGCTGCCAAGATGACATGCCACGTCGCTGTTCACAACCGGCGGCAAACAATCGATCAACTGTCGGACGAGACTGTAGGCGAGCGCAACCAAGCCCTGTTGAAACGGCGTCATGTTTCCTCGGGAGAGCGAGGGAAGAGAGCAAAAGTGCGAGATTACCGGCAATTTGGCCTGGTGAGCAAAACAAGCGTAACATGCCGAAATCATCGCTACTGGGGTGGAAAACGCGGTAGTCGGCAAACCTCCCACGGCCAGCACCTGGGAATAAGGATTAGTGGCCCATCGGCGTAAGGAAGATATGACGTTGCCCTCAACCACCATTTCAACATCGGATTCGAAAGGGGCAATTTGGTGTTCGCTTTCGAAATAATCTTGTAAATGCGCGGACGCAGATTGGAGCTCGATTCTGGTGTATTTGCGTCGGGAGCCGTAAGACCAATTAAACCGAGACGTATCTTTTCAAGTCAGCATGCTGCTTAGATGAAAGGGGGGGAGGAAAACATACTTAGATCTTGCGCAGGTTTGGTAGTCAAACACGCAGTGCCACTACTTAGTTCATCGGGATGCCATTGACAAGAGGCTCTGTCGAACCACTGGGCCAGGGAAAGCTCCCTTTCCTCTTGCATCCGGGCTCTTTGGGCATCATGATCCTGGAGTTCCCAGATCAACTTACGGATGGCGGTATTCTGGGCCGCTACGAGACGATCCTGCCCATGCTTGCCAACCTGTTCAATGCGAGCCTCCTCCCATAAATACGAGGCGTTTTCGTGCATGATCCGACGTTTCTTGGCGCAACCCCGATCTTCCAAATCCAGCCCACTGGTGAATTCACGCATAATATCGAGACCTCGGCCGCGAATCGTACATACCAGGTTCTGAAAATGGATGTAGACCTCTTGACTGGGACTCGTCAGCAGGCGGCACATGGACCGTCGCACATACCAGTCCATGAATTCCGTCAGCAGGAAGAAGGTCAGGGAATAGAACCGGGCCACTTGAGAAGCCATGTTGTCGACGACGGGGGGCGATCTTCTTCCGACAGGTAAGCAGATGGATTCGTTGACTTTGACGAGCGCTTTAAACAGGCCTTCCACGATCTTGGGGTAATTTGCTGAAGCCTTGATGGGGGGGAAGTTTTTAGCGACAAGATAAAAGAGTAAAAAAAAAGCACACACACTAGTACTTCTTCTTTTTTTTTATCTAGTGACAAGACGAGCGAACCTTGATCAGAGATTGTAGAGCAGCGTAGAACAGGGAGCCATAGCATTCGTGTTCGGACAGGATCATCAACAGGACGCGATGCGAGTCCATGGTAGCCAGGAACCGATCACAGAACGTCATGGCACGGGCAAAGACACTGGGACTAGCCCCGCGCCGCCAGCTGGTTTGAACGGAGCGCACGAGAGCCACGACATC
Organism: Aspergillaceae sp. MA 6039; assembly: GCA_003004485.1. Classification (NCBI taxonomy): domain Eukaryota; kingdom Fungi; phylum Ascomycota; class Eurotiomycetes; order Eurotiales; family Aspergillaceae; species Aspergillaceae sp. MA 6039. Next base: position 4,954 of record PQMF01000118.1, on the reverse strand, counting down.
GCGGGCGTCCTGGGGTTGTGGGCAGAAATCGACCTGGTCCGGCGGAGGGAGGAGGTCCTGGAAACGCTTCCACGATTGAACCAATTCGTTGTACTCGACGTCGAGCTCTGCGGTCGTGGGACTTGGAAAAGGGTTAACAATTGGTTTTTTATTGGTCTATCGATGAGAGATTTATATCGACTGAATCAGTACTTACCAGACGGGTTTCAAATCAAACCGCTTATCCCAGACGGAACGCGACTGGCAGTCGGAACTCGACCACTGGACGGACGGGATGGCCAGCGAGACCATCGTGAGGCCGTCCAGTCGTCAAGAGGGCAAGAGATCGAGGAATTGAGGATGGTGATGTGGGAGAGGATAGGGGGGAGGGGAGGAGAAGAGTGGTACGAGGAGGCAAGACCGGTAGCAGTGCTAGTGGTGGTGGACGAGGACTTTCCCGTCGGGGAAGGACGGCAGACATGTCAATTGAAAGGAAGCCGTCACTGCGAGTGTCCCATGGAGACTCGGCGTGTGTTGCTTCCTTCAGAAGTCATGCAGCGTCGTCCTGGTCGTCGCACCTGCCCTGTGGTCGCCGTCTCTCTGCCTCCCTTCTGCTGGTCATGGTTTTCGTCTCTTTTCTTCCCCTCCAGAATCGGTCTTTGCTGACTAACCATCACCCGCAGATCTGTACCAATCAAAGCGCGATCTGGGAGCCGCTGGACGGTCCAGACCCCGGCCGAGAAGCGGGGGCATGGGCTGTGATTGGCCGTGAGGGTAGCAAAGTGGGGTATTCCCGCCAATGAGGACCAACCAGCGGGGGTGTGTGCTATATTTAGAACGGAGCGGCCAATTAATTACCCGAGCAGTGTACGGACACAGAGTACGGAGTAACTATCGTAGTAATTACTCTGTCTCTGTCGAGTACACGCGGCGGCGCCCGCCAACTGCTTACACCATAATGCCAATCTTCCCACGGACATGACTCTCATTTAAATTATCTTTTATCAATCACGACGAGGACATTAGGCACCAAACCCAGAATGCCATTGATGAGAACCCAAGAATAAGTGATATTGCACAAGAATTTATTACTGCCTCTGGTAGCTTTTTTGGCGGCCTTGAACTCCCTTGGCGGGTATACGCTAGTCAATCTGAAGATGAAGATGGAGACATTGCTATAGCTCGAGGTTTCAACAATTATGCCATAGTAGAGAGTTGCCATTGTGAGCTAATAGACGAAAGTAGTGATGTCACCCGATCTGGGGAAGCGAGAATCCTTCGAACCCTTGTACTCCGTATCCGTCCACACCATCCAATACGATCACTGACGTTTGTCCGCGTTAACTCTTTTGTCCTCTTTGGGTCCTTTCTATAGCCCTGACAAGGCTAGGTCTCTATTACAACCGTTGGAACTCAGAGAAGCTATTGGTCAATCTCTGGGATGGCAATCTCTCGAAAATTCACCCCTTCCCTTATATTCTGTAGCTCCTTCACGACCTCTGTCAGCCGTCCCAGATTTTGTATGCCCTCTCCTGCCGTTTCAGCTTTCGCCCAACTCAGCTAGCTATTCATCTCTCGAGGCAGCTGCATTGCTTGTATTGTTTGGAAGCAGATATACAGAGTCGAAGCAGAGGACATCGGCGCCCGACACACAATACCAGGGCCGTCCATGGAACGAGGGCTACCGGACCCGATCTGTCGCTGGCCGGAGTAATGAAGGACCCACTCCAGAGTACGCGAGAGCCCTAGTGTGGATTCCGCAATCGTCGAGATAGCAGGCGAACCTATTATTCGGTCTTTGCGCGAGTCGATCGCATCCACATGGTTGATAGGATATTCATGCGCCGTCACACGTGCTTAGGCTTCACCTCGCATTTCCCTCCGAATCTGGAGTAGACTATTCAACTCTGCCGTTGTGTCTAATTGCGCAATGCAGTACCGAGCAGTACCGAGTCATACACAAGCAGAAAAGAAGTATCGTGGGGGTATCCGACTTGTCCATCGTACGCTGTATATCTCATTCGACTAGTCCGGAATCGGCGGAAAACCGAGAGGTGGCCGAGGCTGATCTGATCCCACCTCTACAGAGTACATAGATATCATCAATATACAGAGTAGACCGACGTAAACAAACAGGAACACTCCCAGAGATAAGCGACCGTAAACATACCGAGTCGACAGAGCAGAGCGAGTCGTTCACATCATCTCGTCAGTCCTGCTTCTCCGCAATGATCAGCGCCGGCCCGGGATTACAAACCGCCGGGACTCCATCCACCCCCCTCTCTCTTCTTCCTCTTCTTCTTCATTTCACTTCTTCTCTTCTCTTCATTCCCCGTTACTCATTGCACTTATTGTATCCCATTGCATCCCATTGCATATATATATTTTCTTTTTTCTTTTTTTTTTAACTTCCTCGTTTCCTACCAATGTGGCTGTTTACCCGTCTTAACTAATCCCGCCCTCTACGGTCGCCCGTCGCCCTCCGCCCGGCTCGTATTTGGCTTCCTCACTTTGGGGGCTTCCCATCGACCCTCGTGCATCCCAATTTCTCTACATTATTATTATAATCGATCAGGCATATCCCCCTCGATGACAGTCCCTTCACGTCATTGCTAAATCGGGCCAACACATTGCATGCTGCGAGATCCAACCTCGTTTCCTGCCGTCATTCCCTGCCGTCAATCCTGATTAGCTTATCTTGTTTTACGGTTGGATGTCACCGCGTTCGCTGTTCAACCAAATCGTCAATCGTCCGGCTTTTTCGGCCGGTGACAACGTGCTGGGCGCGCTCACTCGAGACTCGTTCGTCTTGATTTGATCATCTTTCCATCGCCGTTTCCGCCCTCATCTGGTCAGCGAACATGAGTTCGGCAGGCGGTCCTTCTCCCGGTTATGGCGGGAGTGGCAATGACGATAATTCCTCCACAGGGAGCCCGAATACTGGTTCGTGTGCCAGCTGCCCAACAAGAGAAGAACCTATCAATTCCTAACAAAAAGTAGCGATGATTATCCTATATAGTATTACCGGCATCATTACCGTCTTGTTCCTCGTCATCATCATTACCGGAGCGGTTCGTGCTCATCGTCACCCCGAACGATATGGTCCTCGGTACCGCGCGGGCCGGACACGCCAAAGTCGGGCACGCGGTATAGCCAGAGCCATGCTGGAGACCATCCCCATTGTCAAGTTTGACGACGAGAAGCCCGAGAGCCGGCGCGGTTCCATCAAAGGCGACGTGGAGATGTCGCTGGAGCCCGAGACGGCGGCTGGAGAACCGAACCACAACAAGACCTCGACTCACGAGATGACCCAACCGGCCGCAGCTCCGGATGACGCATCGGCCGAAGAAAAGCGGAAGAGTACGGCGCCGTCCGCCAACAAACAGGCGGCTCCCGACACCACGGGCAACTTTTCGTGCCCGATCTGTACGGACGATTTCATCAAGGGCCAGGACCTGCGGGTCCTCCCTTGCAACCATAAGTTCCATCCCGAGTGTGTCGACCCATGGCTGGTCAATGTGTCGGGCACCTGTCCGTTATGGTAAGTTTTGCCCTTCTTGGTTATAGCTTGCATCAACGCTAACGAACCGGGCTTAGTCGGATCGACCTCAACCCTACGCAGACGGAACAACAGGAACCGGGGCCGGAGCAGGAGCAGCACGACGAGGCGGGAAGCCCCATTGAGGTCCCCGAACCGGCGCGCGTCCCGGGTCATGGTCATGGTCATGGTCATGATCACGACCATGACCAGGGACACAGTCATGACCGTGGACACACGCGTCAACCCCGCCGGTTGACGGGGTACCTGCAGAACCCGCTGAATGCCCGTCGCATGCGGGATGCCACGGTGGAAGAACGACTGGCGGCGCTGCGCAGTGTCCGCGAGGAAGCCAACCGCCACGCAGACCCTACGCACGAGCAAGCGGACGAGCAGCGGCGGCACCACCGACTGTCCGCACGACTGCGGGAGCGACTACGCATCGGCACGCGCCCGCACGCGGGGACGGAATCCCCTGTGTAGAGCCATTGTAACCTGTTGATTTCTTCTTGCATGTGAACCCTGCTTGGCCGGGGACGATGGATTGGTTATGAGTAATGACGGATTGGATTGGGCTATCCTATGTTTGGATTTTTATGTATATAGGGTGTTGGGAGCTTAACTGTACACGACCGGAATGAAATTTTTCTCGCAACTCCGTCACTGGTGCTGTCCCCGTTGTATCCTCCACCTCCACTGTCCAGACTCGGTACCGTGCGGGCTCTGGCCAATAACCCAAAGGGGAAAGTCCATTACCGACTGCGGGCCACGAGACTAACCAGATTCAGGTTGTATAGAAGTATTGTCGATCCCGAGAAAGACACAAGACAGACAAGACAGAGTAGACAAAGTAGACAAAGACAACGTAGACAAAGAGGACAGACAGGAGACAGACAAGAGACGATATCCACGGGGAATGATTCCCCATGTGAAGCGACCTCGGCTGCATCGGCGACAGGGTCCCTGGCGGCAGAAACTACTTAAGGCGCCCTTCCCGGCCGGCGCTGCTCTGACTGTTCCGCTTGACACATCCAGCCCCATTCCATCCCACCTGACTGGGCGATCGATCGATCTGTCTCTGTCTGTCTGTCTGTCGGCTTATATCATGGCGCCTTCCGTTCCGTCGTCCCCGTCCGCCTCCTCTCCAACTCTTTCGTCGTCTCCGCAACATCGCCTCTCCACCATCTCCTCCCACATCATGCCTTCCTCCTCCTCCTCCTCCTCCTCCTCCTCTCCCGTCTTCTCCTCGGCCAACGTCGCGGCCGCTCCCCCCGATCCGCTCTTTGGTCTCGTCCTGGACTTCAACAGGGACCCGTCCGAGGAGAAGGTGTCGCTCATCGTCGGTGCCTACCGCGACAATGACAACCAACCCTGGCTGCTGCCATCGGTGAAGAAGGTATACCTTATGACTATATATATATATATATATATATATAT
>PQMF01000117.1:0-74070 GCA_003004485.1 Aspergillaceae sp. MA 6039 | reverse complement strand
TTTTTTTTTTTTTTTTTTTTTTTGTCTTTCCCGAGGATATGTCTTTGTGGCCCGATGATGTTGCGACTGTGGATGATGGCTCTGGCGATGCAATCCGGTTGATCCACGTAAAGTGTGGAAATTATGGATAGCTAATCATGTTATTTGGCTCTCATGTCTCCATTTTAGCCCTGCTCCTTGTTGTGCAGAGGCAATATAGGCCGAAAAGTACTATTGCAGGTCGTGGTCGAAGGTGAAGAAGGTTCGGGTGTGGCGGTGCGATACGGACGAGAAAAACGAGGCCAGGAAGAAGAAAACATAAAGGAGAAACAACTCACCACTGCTGCTGCTGTTATTACTGACGGTTCTCGTGAAGTTCCAACAGTACCCAGGTTGTCTAGAAGCTGTCTGTCAGCGAGTGGATTTTATTCTCATTGATTGCTTTGGGTGCCAGTCTATAGTACTGACCTCGGTTCCCATGATAGTCGAGCCAAAGGCCTCCCCGGTTTGATCCCAGCCATGCTATGAATGAGCGACTATTTATTGTTCAAACAAGGAGGTAGATTCAATTCTGGTCAAGACCGTTACGCCATTCAACTTCGCAATGATGAGATTCTTCCGAGAGTCGGTCAGGGGGTGCAGTGGCCATGAAATCAAACGCAATGTGGAATGGCAGCATTGGCAGCGCACGGGTATGTTTTACTTCCAGAAGTGCCTTGAGTCTATCTATAAATAAGGACGAAGATGATCTCGGTCTGGCACCACGATGGATGGTTGAACGATTGATGAGCCAAGGGCCTGGGATTGGGCCAGGGCCCGCGATTGATCAACCTGAGATATGATAGCAGACCGGAGCAAGGGGTTGCAGGGTCCAAAGTACATGGCTACTAGTTATCTCAAGCTATGGTTATTCACTATCTCCATGGCATCATTATCTGGCATCATTGGCGAATAACCGGCATGATGCATGCTGAATCGGGGCTTTTGTAGGGATGGCCGTGCCCGTGTGCTTCATAATAGACCGGCACTGGGTCATATCTACTTGGCAGCTATCTTATGTCTCTGTTCGGATACCATCAACGTATAATATTTTTGAAGACAGCAATAACTAGTCAAGCGTAATAGATTACATACTCTGTATATTCCTGCATTCGTGTCACTAACTGCGCCACACACACACAGCCACACATGACTAAGATCACGTGCTGTAAGGATCCCAATCGGGAAATTCACAGCTTCACTCGCAACTGCCAACGACCATCCAGCTCTGCGTCCCCGTCCAGGCGACAAGAACAGCGTCAGGATGTCCCGGTTGCAACCCCACGCTGCTAGCCGGCCTCATTTCAAACGTGGTCGGTGTCGGCCTCGTCTTTGCTGCAGCTCTCCGTCAATCACACCGCGTCCACCAACGCAGCGGCTCCACGATCTGCCCTGTCCGTGGTCCAGGAAAGAATCCCGGTGGATAGCATCCAAGAGCCTTCGATAATAATAACTCTCATAATACTGGCGATAAAATCCTTTGACACCCAACCAGTTCAATGTTGTCCCCCGCAGCGCTTCATCCGGTTCGCTGCTCTGCCCTTCCGCCGACGGTTAAGGCCTCTCGGAGGGTCTCCCGCCAGCCTCCCTTTTTCTCCTTAAATGGTCGGCTCGGCTCATGCGATGGGCTGCGTTGCTTCGCCGGTTGGCCATGATAATAGAGTTATAGAGTCGCGTGCCCTTCTCGCTTGCGGCCTTACTTGGGAAACAATACCTCTGGTAATACAGAAATATACCTAAGATGCTTCCTGGAGGACATCACTGCCCTCTTCTTCGCCGGAGTATATAACTTTCAGCTGGGATCTCTTCGCCTCCATCTAGGCACCATTATTTCCTCTTTGCCATCGGTCACGTCGTTCTTCTTCTCAAGACGACATATATCTCACCTTCGTCAAGCCGACGACTACACCTCGGACAAGGCTAGGCTCCGGAACTTTGCGGTCTATACTACTTCTCCACCGTGACCATACTTGGACCTGCTACACCGCTTCATTCGGTGCTCTGCTCCTGTCGATCGTCTTTTATACTGCCTTTATCAATGGTTCTCATCGGGTGACGGTTCTTTGAAACTTTTTTTTTCATCGACCAGAAAATTCGAATGCGTTAGTTGCTATTCAATAGCTAAACACTACTCCCGCTACTGCGATCACCATGGCTCCATTTGGTGAGACGGTGGCCGTGGTTGACAAGTCCGGCAAGGTTGTCAGCACGGTGAGTCACAGTGTCTAATATACTGAAGTGTCGCGCGCACCTGTGTATTCTAACTTGGTTTGACAGAGCAAACAACTCTTCGGCGTCTTCAGTAATGCCAGAAATGCCTATCGCGAGCGCAAGTCGCAGTTACAATCCGAGCGCAATGCCAAAATGGCCGAGAGGGAAGCCATAAAGGCTATGCAAGACTTCCACATCGACGATGACCGGTCTGTCGCGTCGTCCCAGCGCAGCAAGAGATCTAAGTCGCGACACCATTCCGGTCGCAGCCACCATGCACACGGCCGAGGTGATTACGACCAGCGTTCGATTGCCTCGCTCGAGGAGGATTCCCTCTATGCTCCTGCATCAAACCTCGTTCGTCATCGCACCCAGCCAGAAATGGCCGTACGAGAGCCGCCTCATCGCCGGATGCCCTCTCGTTCCAAGACCGACACGAACATTGACATGGACCTAGCGTACGGCGACTACAACGAGGGTGCTTTGGCCCGGAGAGAGCCCGACGCTCCAGCACCTCTCCCACAACCCGACAATATGCAGCTGCAGAAGATTGAAGATCCTGAACTGAATGGCCTTGTGGGCAAGGCGCAGTGGCTGCTGGAGGAAGCCGACTGTTTGCATCACAGTGCGCAAACGACAATGGCGCATTTAGAGAGACATCCCGATGCGATGGCCGCTGTCGCGCTAACGCTGGCGGAGATTAGCAATTTGATCGTCAAGGCTACTCCCGCCGCACTGTCCATGTTGAAATCGGCCGCCCCCGCAGTCTTCGGCCTCCTCGCCAGTCCGCAATTCTTAATTGCCGCCGGAGTGGGTATAGGTGTTACGGTTGTTATGTTTGGGGGTTACAAGATCATCAAGCAGATCCAGGCGTCGGCCACTGGTAACAGTATCGAAGCTCCCCAGAAAGGCCCCGAGCAAGGGCAAGCCGACAACAACGACGAATTGATGGAGATCAACACCGAATGTCTGAGCCATGTCGAAATGTGGCGACGCGGTGTGGCCGACGCCGAATACAACAACACTCGGGGCGCCAAGGTGGAGGGAGAATTCATCACCCCCACGGCAGCCACCATGTCAGGCATTGACGTGACCACCGCGCGCATGTCCAAAGATCCCCGTTTTAAGTTCGACGATGACACTTCGGTGGCTTCCTCGCGCCGGTCCCATCGTTCGCGCTTGTCGCGACGCGAGAAGAAGCCAGAGTCAACTACGCGCTCCAAGGCGCCTCCATCAGTGGCCTCCGGAGGGTCGTCAAGATCACGCTCCAAGGCCAGATCTCCATCCCGAGCGCCATCGAAGGCTCCCACCAAAGTTCCGACCCGGACATACTCCAAGCACGAGTCGCGATCAAAGGAGTCGTCGAAGGAGTCGCCAAAGGAGTCGTCAAATGACAAAAACAAGCCCAAGCGCTCGAGCAAATTGCGCATGATGTTTACGGCTTGAGTCCAATTGCCTGCTCTTTAGTCAGACTGGCGAATCTTTTTCTTTTTGAAATTGTTCTACAGCCAACCTCATAACTGTACATACGATTATGTCGAGGACGGCTTTCCATTGGGTACCAGACCACACATCACTACTATGTTTCCTTGCATGTTGCAGTTCAGACTGTCGACAACCTTGACCCAGACAGAACAAGGTTCGAAACTTGCATATATTTGGCGTTGCAATGGCTATATATACCTACATATTTTACATGAAATGAACGAATGAACCGATAGATCGGCAATAATTGCCCACTCGTTTCTCATGCGTATCTATGTCTAAGTCACGACTATACCTAGACTATATGTACGGAGTACATCAGTGATGGTCCTTGGGCTTCAAAAAAGGCCCGCCACCCCTCGAACCAAACCCCCAGCGGATTTGGTTCGCCATAGCAATCTCAACATTTAATTCCTCTGCCATCGTCCAAACCAAAGCGGGGTTCTTCTGGAAATTCCGGCCGATAATCACAAAGTCCAATCCTTCCTTCTCGACCAGGTCGCTGGCGAGCTGCGCCGTGTTGATCATCCCCACGGATCCGACGGCGAGCTTATCGCCCACAGCCTTCTTCACGGCGATGGCGAAGGGCGCCTGGAAGCCCGGCGCGGCCTTCGGCTTCTGGTCCTTGTGCGAACCGCCGCTGCTCACGTCGAGGAAGTCGACGTTCCCGCTATCCGCCAGGGCCTGCGCGAAGCGCACGGTGTCCTCGGACCTCCACGAGGGCTCATTGGGACGCGACTCCTCGAGCCAGTCGGTGGCGGAGACGCGCAGGAAAACGGGCATATCCTTGGGCACGGCGTCGCGGGTGAGCTGTGCAATCTCCAGACTCAGCCGGATGCGGTTCTCGAAGCTGCCGCCGTACTCATCCGTGCGCTTGTTCACCGCTGGCGACAGGAAGGACATGAGCAGGTATCCGTGGGCGTTGTGAATCTCGACGAAGTCGGCCCCCGCAGTCACCGCGCGCTTCACGGCCGCCACCCACGCGGTTTTCACTTCCTCGATATCGGCCTTGGTCATTTCCTTGGGCGTCGGGACTCGGTCCGTGAAGGGCTCTGTCGAGGGGCCCTTGACGTTGTCCGGCCAGCCGCCGACTTTCTCGCTTGCGGCATCGTTGAAGGAGAGCCAAGGGGCGACGGTACTGGCCTTGCGACCTGCGTGCGCGATCTGCACACCCATGACCTGGTTCTGGCTGTGCACAAACTCGATGACCCGGCGGAGGGGCCCGATCTGCGAGTCTTTCCAGAGACCCGAGTCTTCCGGCGTGATGCGGCCTTCGGCGGTGACGGCGGTGGCTTCGGCCATGAGGAATCCGGCGCCACGTTGGGCGATGCCGCCCAAATGCGCGACGTGCCACTATCCTTGTCAGTTTCCTATATCCCGTCTTAACAGTTGTTGGGAACGTACATCCGTCATATGCCCATCCTCTGCGGAGTATTGACACAACGGGGAGAGCTGTTATCCCATTTTATACATCAGCAAAGCCGCTCTCTCCTCTCCGTTCCATTCCTCCACCCAAGACCAGAATCACCCACCCCAATGCGATTCGGAAAGGTAACCCCTCTCAGCTTGAACGGCTGGAATAGTTTAGGCGGCGCAGATCCATTGCTCTGCGGATTAGCCGCAGTGCCCGCGGGGGGCACCTGCGCGGGCGTGTAGTAGGAGATGCCAGCGGCAGCTTTGTTCTCGATATCGGGAAAAGGCATGTTCGTCGTTATCCGGTTGATTTCAGTCTTGAAAGATAGAGAAGAAGAGAACAAGGGCCGAGTTGGTGAAGGGATACTACGCAGTATATAAGGAGAGGTGAAGCTCCACCGGCTTAGAAATACAGTAGAAGTTAGGGTTGATGATGTCAGGGGCGTTGTGTACGGCGTGAGGGTCCGATATGACGCTGGTAGACATTCTCTATTCTTCTACTCCTTCATTTGCACGTTGATATACACATATCTACGGATCCCTTCAAGAAGTGCCTGTAATGGATGGTTCTGTCTGGGGTTTAATATACCACCGATAATGGTTGATAAGCGCCACCTTCCCGATGCGGTTAGCGCTGTGGTACTACCTTGCACAGTTGTGCATTAATGAGTCAGCTATGCAGCATAAATCATAAACCAATTCTCAGCGTTCTCCTGGTACAATGATATATATTTTGTAGTGAAGAAATGACCCCCTAGAATGATGAAGAGCAATTGACTTCGCCACAGATAACAGCACATCGACAATTGCAACTCTCCCTTCTATCTCTACGGACTCCTGCCCTATCTTATCGCCGGCTTCGGCACGCCAAGAGCCCACCGCCCACACTCTTTTTATCTGTTGATCTTTTCCGTGACTCACTTGCAACAACTTGACCTCTCTCTGTTAGACCACTGGAACTCATTGAGTATTGTTTGTGGCTTGATTCCATTCGCAATGAAGGGCACTCTTGTTTGCGCTTTCTCCGGAGGGCTTGATACCAGCATCATCCGTATGTTCAGTTCCTTAAAGCCCCCCCCGATCGCGGGGTTGGAGTAGAGACTAATGGACGGACAGTGAAGTACCTCATTGACGACGGCTGGGATGTGATTGCTTTCAGTAAGTGCTCTCGATCTCTATGTGTGTCTAAAGTAACCGGCTAATGAAAAATAGCTGCCGACGTTGGTCAGGAAGGTAAGCGCCAGGAACCTACGACAATCTCGAGCCCGAATCCGTGACTCTGACAAACCGGTCTATAGAGGACTTCGATGCGATCCGTGAAAAGGCCTTGAAGCTCGGTGCCAAGAAGGCTGAGGTCGTTGACTTGCGCCGTACGTATTGCCATTGGACGTTTTTGAGGTTGTGGGAAGCTAACAGTGGAGTGTAGGGGAATTCGTGGAGGAGCTGTGCTTCCCCGCCATCGCTTGCAATGCTATCTACGAGAACGTTTACCTGCTGGGTATGTCGATATCAGCCGGACTACGGAAGTGTTCAGTTGCAGGCTAACAACCATAGGTACTTCTCTTGCTCGTCCTGTGATTGCCCGTGCCCAGATTGAGATTGCCAAGGTTGGTTTTCTCTCTTCTTTCTTTCTGGGTTACCGCACCAATATGAAGGAGGATTAATCACTAAATGTCTGAAAACAGAGGGAGGGAGCCATCGCTGTTTCCCACGGCTGCACCGGTAAGGGTAACGATCAGGTTCGCTTCGAACTTGCCTTCTATGCTCTCAAGCCCGACATCAAGGTCATCGCCCCGTGGCGTGACCCCGTCTTCTACAACCGTTTCGCCGGCCGCAACGCCCTGCTCGACTATGCTGCCGAGAAGGATATTCCCGTGACCTCGACCAAGTCCAAGCCTTGGAGTATGGACGAGAACCTGGCCCACTGCTCGTACGAGGCCGGTATCCTGGAGGACCCCGACACCACTCCCCCGGCCGACATGTGGAAGTTGACCATCGACCCTCTGAAGGCCCCCGAGCAGCCAGAGGACTTTATCGTGCATTTTGAGAAGGGTATCCCTGTTAAGCTCGAGTACAGTCAGAACGGCCAGCAGAAGGCTGTCACCGACCCCGTCGAGCTGTTCTTGACTGCTAACGCCATTGCCCGCCGTAACGGTGTTGGTCGTATTGACATTGTCGAGAACCGTTTCATTGGCATCAAGTCTCGTGGCTGCTACGAGACCCCTGGTCTCACCCTCCTGCGTGCTGCGCACGTTGACCTCGAGGGTCTGGTCATGGACCGTGAGGTCCGTGCTCTGCGCGACCAGTTCGTTACCGTCAACTACTCCAAGGTCAGTTCAGTCGTCTAGCATCTGCAAAAAAAACCTACGAGGAGATAACTAATTTATGATAGATCCTCTACAATGGTCTCTACTTCTCTCCCGAGCGCGAGTTCCTCGAGTCCTCCATCACTTCCTCTCAGAAGAGCGTCAACGGCCAGGTCCGCTGCCGCGCCTACAAGGGCTGTGTGTCCGTCCTTGGTCGGTCGTCCGAAACTGAGAAGCTGTATGACATGTCCGAGTCCAGCATGGATGAGATTGGTGACTTCTCGCCGGCCGAGACCACTGGCTTCATCACCGTGTCTGCTATCCGTCTCAAGAAGTACGGCCAGATGAAGTCGGCTGCTGGTGAGAAGCTGTAAGATATTGATTTGCATGCGGATGTCATTTGGTAGGGGTTTATTTATGCGCTGTATTTAGGTTCATGTGTAACGGAATTAAAAGTGAAAAGCATGAATTATGTGAACGAACTACTATATACATGTATCTTTCCAAGCCAAACACGAAGTCTTATGATGGTATGTCAGTCCAACTCTATAGATTAGTCCTCTTAGAATTCTCCCCATGAATCTCTAGTCACGTTAGCACCCATGAGAATCCCCACCACTACCAAGCACCAGGTAAGACTCACCTCTCCAAGCTCTACCAGCAACAACCTCAGCATCCCACCCCCACAGAAACCGCTGCGTCTCGCGATCCGCCCACTTATCCGGATTCTCCCCGTTACTGGCCTGCCTCATCGACGCCCGAAACTGGTCGTCGCGCGCAAGCTGCTCCGGTCCGTCCGGGAAGTGCAGCGTGATGCGGTTCTGGGTGCCGGACTGCTGGACGGTCTCGGCGCGCGGTTTGCGGGACTGTTGGTATGTTGCTAGGGCGAGGGGTATCTGGGTGCGTGAGGTTAGGGTTGAGAGGAGGATGCCGAGAGCGGCAGCGTCTTCGACGGCTTGGGCGGCGCCTTGAGCAACGTAGGGACTGTTTTTCATTCAGTATGAATGAACACTTTATGGCAAAGGGGGGAGTGTGAATAGGGTGGCTAACAGCATAGGATGACAAGCATCACCAATAAGGGCCACAGACCCCCGAACCCAAGTCTTCAACGGCGAGTGCAAACAGAGCTTCCACTCGACCACCTCGTCGTCGTGCACCAGATCAATCAATTTGGTGACTCGACGATCCCACCCGCGATAATCATCGATCATATTCTGCTTCGAGCCCTTGGTCGTCCAGGACTCCTGAACGCCGTGTCGATCCGGGTGGATGAGGACCACGTTGTATAGCTCGTGCTTGCGCACGGGGTACGCGATGACATGGCGGTTTGGCCCTAACCACCTCGTCGCCTGCGGCTCGGTGATAAGCTCGCGCAGGTCGGGGTCTGTCTCCATCACAGCACGCGGGAGCATGATCCGATACGCAGCGTCGCCTGTGGGCTCGGCTTTCAGCGTGCTGTCGTTGAGTAATCGCTCCCGGATGGATGATTTGATCCCGTCCCCGGCGATGACTACATCTGCGTGCACGACTGTGCCGTCGGATAGCGTCACGCTGGGCGGGGAGTCGAAACGCACGTCCACGACGGGCGAGTTCTCGTGCAGATGTACAGTATCCTGGGCCAGGGCGTGCTCGATCAGCGCGTTGTGCAGGTCAGCGCGGTGGATCACGACCTGTTGCCCGTAGGCCTTGTTCACGGGCATCGTGCCTAGAAGGCTGCCGTCTTGCCAACGACGCACGTGGATGTGTTCCAGGGCCACATCCCGCGCGTGAATGGACCCGGATATGCCCCATCCTGTTGTTGTGCATTAGTTAACTGGTTTGAAGCTTGGGGACAGACGAGGATGGACACCTTACGGTCAAAAAGTTTCAGCATGTTGGGGGACACCTGGATACCAGCACCAACTTCTGCGATCTATACAAGCATCAGCGTGATTGTCCTGCTTCCCTAGCCTGGTCGACGACGGCATGGCATACCTTAGGCGCTGCTTCGAGGATGGTAACATGATGCCCTCTCATGCCCAGCGTCAGCGCAGCGGCCATACCACCGATGCCTGCATTGAATAAGCCAACGTCCACTTTCTTCCATTTAGGATAGCGTCATACCGGCCCTGGTGGAAGCGTTAGTATGGTGACTGACTTGTGTTATAGAAGGTCAGAACAGTCATACCCAACAATAACTACCTCCAGGGGGATATTCGCCTTTGACACGGCCATTGCGAATACGAGAAGTCAATCCGACGGTGTAATTGAGGAATTGTAAACGGACTAAGGGCTCCCGGTTTGTTTTTATGTATGCCCGGATATCGATATCCCTTTACAGTCACAATAGGAAACAACCAGAGGAGTGAGAGAGCCGACAATGACCCAGAGAAAAGCCCTGATAAGCTGGTCTTCACACTGCCTATACCTCGAGGCACGGAGAGTAATGTCTGGTCACGGGCAGTCACAATCCAGCAAGCATACTAGTCGGAATCCTTCAGAAAAAGGAGGATAAACGGCTGTTATAAAGCGGGATGAACACGGCAGAGTGACAAGCTACTCCGATGCCGGATGGCAATCACAAACCGTTCTACTTTTTACATCTTCATGCCTCCTTCTGTTCCTGGTTAACGGAGGTATATTCTTCTCTCCATCGGCCATGCAGGACGGCCGGAGTGGTGCATATAACATACAAACCCCAAAAGCACTGCATATAATCCCTACTTGTCTAGTACATACTTCTCTATGGCATAGCAATATTGTCCAGAAGTATCGATGAGCACGCCCGGGCACACGCGTCTTGATAATTATGCGTGGGGGAGTTTCGGCATGGAATACTTGGTTTGTCCGGCCGGATGGATCCATGAGTGGTTCCTGGTACAGATCCGGCTTTTTGGCAGCTGCTCATCTGCCGAAAGACATTGTTTCCATCCTCTCTGCGAAGGACGCCGTGTTGTGTCACGAGAACTGACTTCTGGGCTTCGACTTGCTAGTCTCGGGGTTTCTCTCCATACTTCGACCGGATGTCGCCTCTCCAGCATTGCCGGGTTGGTGCTGGTGTGCGGACTTCCCCAGGTAACCGACCCTGGTTGAGTTGAGGATGGGCAATACAAATACTCTGGACGATGCGATGTCCTCCGTATCGCCATTGTTGTGGTTCTTCATTCTCCACAAGGGGGCATTTCTTTGCCGATTTCCATACCCCGACATTGATATATCAGCCTGCTCCGTAGCCTGTGCTTTTGTAGCGTCTACGAGGCATGCAGGATGGACTTATCCAGTGGATGTGTCAGGGTCCCCGTATTGACCGATGCATGCATGCATAACACTGACAGGTCCATACCCTTGTTGACACATGCATATTACCCTGTCGTATACCTGGCTCTGAAGAATCCGTCCTGAATTGATGAGTAATCCCGAATACACATGACAGACTCGGCAAAATGCAGGCAGACGCCATCAAGTCGAGGAGCGAGGTCTCATTCGCACATTATTTCAGGCAGCGATAGCAAAATTCTACTAATACGCAGGGCTCGCTAATTGCCCAACTGCTGCTGCTGCGATCGATAAACCTCCGACGGCGACGTTCGGTCAGCACCGTTGATGTCTTACTCCGGAGTACGATCGAGCTGAAGACCGAATATATACGGAGTTCTTCTGCATGACAGTGATCAGCTTAGAGCTGTTCATTTGGCTTAATTTGCAGCGACGTATTGCCAAGTGGGACCATCCGCGATTTCGCATTCGTTCGGAGGATCTCGTTCGACCTCGCGGCACCGACCAAAGAGAGCCCAATCTAGATTACTATAATCAGAAAAGGGTGAATGGTCCGATTAAGACAGGGATATATCTATCGCCCGAAGACTCTCTCTGAGATTTTCATTGTCTGCAATTACTGTTGCTATACCGTTGAATAGCCATAAGTCGACATGGCCCGGCCCAGCATCCACTTCGGGGTTGTTTATTTGAGCATTGCCGTCCTGATTCGATACTATCCCGAGTCTCGATTTCTGAGTTCTCCAGCATTGACGTTTTTCTGCCTATCGCTGATCGTGACGGGACTGAGGATAGTTTACGATTTCAGCCTGTATCCGAGATTCTTTACGCCTCTTGGACATCTACCTACGCCCTCGGTGAGCTCAGTATCTCCTGTCTTGCATCCCTCGAGCTGGTCTAACGAACAAGACAGAAACGGACATGGATCAAAGGCAATACAAATTCCGCCTTTCTCGAGTTGCCCTTCACTGAAATGGCGAAATGGATCAGAACAATTCCCAACGACGGACTGATCCGATACTACATGGTGGGCAACCTGGAACGGGTGCTCTTGACGACTCCCAAGGCTCTGAGTGATGTTCTCGTTCACAACACTTACGACTTTGAGAAGCCGGAGCTGGTCCAGCTTCAGTTGAGACGTATTACCGGGAATGGTGTCCTTCTTGCTGAGGGGCAGGAGCATAAGGTGAGACGACCTGTTCCCCTTGTCATGTGGGATCCATGTGCTCATTTGGAATAGCAACAACGCAAGAAC
Organism: Aspergillaceae sp. MA 6039; assembly: GCA_003004485.1. Classification (NCBI taxonomy): domain Eukaryota; kingdom Fungi; phylum Ascomycota; class Eurotiomycetes; order Eurotiales; family Aspergillaceae; species Aspergillaceae sp. MA 6039. Next base: position 62,127 of record PQMF01000117.1, on the reverse strand, counting down.
CTCATGCCAGCATTCTCCTACCGTCATATCAAAGGCCTGTACTCGGTATTCTGGTCCAAGAGCGCAGAGATGGCCCGCCTCATCGAGCAAGATCTCAAATCCCGGAAGGACCCAAATGACAACATCATCCAGGTTAGCAACTGGGCTAGCAGGGCAACGCTGGATATGATCGGGCTGGCAGGAATGGACCACGACTTTGATTCCCTCCGAGACCCGGATAACGAACTCAGTCAGACCTATCACCGGTTGTCCGATAATAGATCAGTCACGACGAAAATCATCTTGCTGCTGGGTATATTCTTCTTCGATCTCAAGCTGCTCCAGAAACTCCCTATCCAACTCAACCAAACGGCACAGGAAAGCTACGACTTCATCCGGGGCGTCGCTCGACAGATGATCCGCGAGAAGCGGGAGAAGATGGAAAGCAAGAATGGAGCCACTGCTGCCCCGAGTGATGACAACGTCGATATTATCTCCGTCGCGGACCAAAGCGGCACTTTCGACGAGGAGAACCTGATCGACCAAATGATGACCTTCCTAGCCGCAGGACACGAAACCACATCGACAGCCCTCCAATGGACAATCTACGCCCTCTGCAAGAATCCCGACGTGCAGACCCGTCTCCGCGAAGAAATTCGCACCAGACTCCCCTCCATCTCTTCCGCCTCTGCAGCGGAGGGGATATCAGCAGCAACCATCGACTCCCTGCCCTACCTCAACGCCGTCAGCAGTGAAGTTCTCCGCTTCCACCCCTCCGTGCCCGCCACCGTCCGCATGGCTGCCCGCGACACAACCGTCGCCAACCAGTTCATCCCGAAGGGAACCTTCTTATTAATCTGCCCGGAGATCATCAACCACAGCGAGGAATTCTGGGGGCCCGACGCGGCGACCTTCAATCCTGACCGGTGGCTCGACACCGACTCCACACCGACATCCCCTACACCATCCAGTGGAACGGCTGGGACACGAGCAAATAAAACTGGTGGCGCGAGAAACAACTACGCCATGCTGACTTTTCTGCAGGGCCCGCGGAGCTGTATCGGACAGGGCTTTGCGAGGGCTGAAATGGCGTGTTTGATTGCGGCGATGGTAGGGAAGTTCCGGATGGAGTTTGCGGAGCCGGATAAGAAATTGGAGGTTAAGAAGGATGCGACGATTCGGCCTGCGGATGGGGTGTTGGTCCGGTGTGAGGTCTTGGAGGGGTGGTAGGTTTTGGCATTTAGTAGTAATTCGATTTTGCATGTCGTATGTTTGTTTTCATAATGCAGTGATATTCATCTCGGAAACGGTACTGCGGATTAACTCAGAACGAGCTCACTGCAGCTATCCTATGACAAAGCACATTTCTACAGGGCAAGATTAATTTGAGTGACGCCTTCAGCCAGGTCCTTAGGGCTGGTACCCCAGACGGTGAATGTAAACATATCAATCACCTGACGTGACAATGCCCTTATTCATCACTGTAAACGTGCCCTGAAGTGGATTCAAGGCTGACGCGGGAGTTGTGGCAATCGTGAGGAGAGGTTGCAGGCTTCAAATACAGAGGAGGGAATCTTGGATGAGAAAACTAGGGCAGTAGTTACAGAAGCTGCTGAACCGGTTAGCAGTATTCTGGAAAAGCCTTGACGTAGGGCATTGAGTTCCTCACGACGGCTCACTCAAGGATGGTCAGTCCTCTTTGTTGGGACAGAGGCTTCTGGTCGTGGTAGTCAACTGTCCACATCTGACCTATATTGCTTGTTATAAAGCCAATAGTGATGGTCTCAGATCAAGAGAGGCTCTTCGCACGCAGCAGTGGCTCTCCCGGAGACTTCATAGTTATTGTCACCAGGCCTGAGACAACAAACTGTATGTGCACTTGAAATCGCAGTCTTCACGAGATAGGGTTCCATGGGTGCCTCAGTGGTGCCTCTAGTGCCTCACACTCGCGTAGCTTACTATTCCGTCCATCTCCGCCTCCGTATCGTCACTCCGTTCGACAGCATAAACTGCTGCATCTACAGCTAGAGCTCTCCGCGACGTGATGATCTTCCCCCCTTCCGTTCCAATAATATTGTGTCGTTTCGATTGCCACGGCGTACAACATGGATTATAGAAATCGACCTATTCAGGAATCCCGGGAGGAAATGGCACGGTGGCAGGCGCAGATCCCCCCCGGCTGCACCCCAGAGATCGACCCGAGCATAAATCAAAAGTATGTCTCTTTGAATTGCCCGCTTAATTAGCAGGAGTAGTGTTTGGTTCATCTGAAACAATAACAGTGACATCGATGGCAATATCCGTGCGTTACAAGAAAAGATCGAAGAGGGCGTATGCCCAGAACTTTATGAAAGACGACTGCGCCCGTACATCGAGGAAAAGCAGCGCCAAGAGTGAAACACCCATTGGTGAGTAGTATATCATAGGTCTGTATGCCTGACATTTTACAGGGAGATGGCTTGCAATGAACCCGAAGGTCTAGGAACCAAGGTATATCAGCGCCTCGACAGCCTGAAAAAGACATATCGTTATTTCGAAGAAATCAGCGCCAATCACCCACAACTAAAGAACTTGAGGGCGGTCCTAGAGGCATATCGGTCCAAGAAGCTAGGAGTTCGACCAAACATGGTTACCTATTGGGCAGAGGGAGTACAGCTGTGTGATTATAGACCTTGGGACTGGGATGAGTTTGGAGAGTTTGCAGACATCCACGGAGCCGAGGAGCAAAAGCTCTGGCCTGAGCAGGTAAGGATATTTCTTAAGAAACCAAGGAATCATAAAGCTAAGAATCGTAAAACAGCCAAGGGAGCAGTTTGCCTATCAGCAAATGTCATTCCGGCAAGTACCGCCAGACGCGTCTGAAATGCATTATGTTAGATCCCAGTACCCTAGCCGTTAATCGTCAATTCTATGCTTTTCTGCTTCTATTTTCTGGCGCATTTTCGGAGTCCGTCTTCCAGGTGCCAATAGTTCCCAGAGACTCAGTTTCCTTGATGATACAGGGTCGACGTACTTGTCTTTGTTTGAAGACGATGTCGCCCTTCTCCGGCTTGGTGGAGGAATGGTATGCGTCTTGGACCCTATCCATTGTAGTAGGGTAGATGGTGACAGGCCAAGGCCTATTCTGCCAGCCTGCCAGATCTACTAGGCTACCGCCTAGGCACATGTATATAAAAGCCATCTCAGCTGGCTATCATTCATCAATCAGACAACCAACTACCATTCATTCTTTCTTCTCATTCATTCCTTCAGTGGCCCAAGGGGGCTCCCTGCCTCCCTTCCTCTATGATTCCTCAGCCTTTCTCTCCTATATCGACTTGCTAGTCCTGACCTAGCATACCATCGATGCCTGATGGTTCCCCGACTTCACCATGTAATTGCAGCAAACAATACCCATCAGGCCACCTCCATCCAAGTTGAGGTCAGCATCGCTGATTCTGTGGGAAACCCAATGATATCATGGAAATCAGTGAGGGCGCTGGTCTACCCGGGCCAATTCCAACCAGGAGGCCCTGCCCGAATGAGTGGCATGTTCTTGCGCCAAACCCTGTTTACAGGAACAGCACCTGATGGTCAAGAGCGTCTTTTTATTTCTACCCGGAAGACAATGATTGACAGAGTCCTCCCTGTTGTCCGGCCGTTCAGGGCTGTCTATACAGAAGAACTCACCCACCCAGCACCAATCAGAAATTATGATGGCTAAATAACACATTGGGTAAGCGACGAATTGCGGACAGAAAGGTCTTTTTCCTTCCCCCTTCTTTTTTCAAAGCTTGGAAGCGTGGTATGGTCAATTACAATAGCTAGCTCTTTAGAGAGGTAGAGTCGATCCTATGGAAATGGTGGAAGAATTCCTCCAGTATTAATATCTTTCCCTCTCAATCAGTAGAAACAATACATGATTCTTCGCCGCCATTTTCAGTTTTTCAAAGCAGGCTTTTTTACTTTCCCTTTGGCATGTTCCAAATACGCTTTCTCAAGAGCAAGCATGATCCCAAGCACTCGTTCACGATTCGCTAGACCACTGGAAGGGAACCAAGTTGGATCGAAAACAAGACTCATCAAATCTAGCCGCAACTGCCAATTCACAGGAGAGCTCGCCTTCATGATCCTGTCTAGTTCAACGAAAAAGTGTTTGTTGAGTCGCCCTCGCCAAAACCAATCCGGTAACTTCCACTCAAACACCAAGAGCATATTCCTTGTGTCCTTTACATCATCCGCTGTATAGTTGACAGGGCAGACCCACTCAGCGACCAGAATGGCAACATCCAGAGGAAGATTGCTGAACCGAGAGGATAGACGACGACGTCCCGTGTTTGGTACACGCCGACTTTTGATACTGGCGCCATTTATCGCTTCTTGAACGGCGGGCACGACAAGTGGATTCTGATAGATATAGTCATACTTAAACTTCGATCGGTGCTGCTCGAAGGGCAGATCTTCATCTTCCAATATACCCCACGAATTGTTGTTACGCCAGTATCTTCGGCAACTTGGAATGAGTTTTGCGAAGGTAGCCTCATTCAGTTTCAATCCTTCGACGCGGCCGAAGAGCGACCAGCAATGGGCATGGATAACATATCCAATCACCTCCCCTTTGTATTGACTGGGCTGTCTTCCGATGCTTGCAGCGTAGAAGGGAGTGAAGGTTTCATTGTCGTATCGGGCACGTTCCCTCCCACCGATTCTCGCCATCGTTGGATCCTTTGGAGTATAATAGGGTCCAGATCCTTGACGTCGCAACATGTTAATGCCCGTCAGACGGTACTTGGTATTGGACTCCTTGATTACTGCGCTAGTTAGAGCATCGAGCGAGATTTGATCCGAAGGCTTACCGTGGAGAACTCACTGGCTCGACAAAAGCATGCCCATAACTGAGGCAGATTGCTGAGGTATGCCTCTTCTACCTCGTGAGATGGCACCATCACATGCTTTAGTTTAGATCTCCAATAAGTTTTCCTCCATTGGCTTTCTTTGAGTAATTGGCTACCACTGAGTGAGATGCTGAGACCAGGATCATACAGCCATGGGATTGCCATTCCGCATAGAAGACATATTGGCGGTGGATCGACACCTGTGGTAGTAACATCACGACGCGGAAGTACCATGATGATATTTAGAGGGAGAAATGTGCGTATGGGGTGGAATGGACATTGAGTAATTTCCTTGAAAGTGATATATGGTTATTTATAACAGGCAGAGACTTTGATGTTCTCATAGATTGATATCATAGTGAATGCTCGATTCGCAAACCAGTCTCCATTGGTGAACCATATAAAATAGTTAGGCTTTCTACATGTTTTCTTTTCTTTTCTTTCTTCTTCTTCTTCTTCTTCTTCCCCCCCCTTTTTTTGGTATGAACATAAGATACAGTATATAGGACAGATACATACAAATATTAGGTGTGTTTTAGTATACTGGAGCTGTAGGTGTCTACTGTCCCCTTCTAGCGAAGTGGAGCTATCAGTGCATATTGATTCTACAATGGGTTTCAGCAATCAAGGACGCATTATGTTGTACCATAAAAGGCAGAGGTAGGTTAAAAGATACTTGGCTGTATGCCTAACATACACAAGCCAAATGTCAAACACCCACAAACAGATAATCTAACCAAGTGTGTTCGTGCGCGAGCAAAATCTGGCAATGATGACAGAACTCACAAAGGGTTGAAAAGGTCCACTAAACGCTGGGTGGTGTTCAGAATCCACTGCTCCCATACTAGAGTCTTCCCTCACCCTTTTTCCCAATCAACCCAACCACCAATAATATCTTCAGAACTATTGTTTCTTGTCTCGTCATCCAGTGGCCTTCAGCAACTAGCTGAAGACGCACTATTCCTAATCGGGACTAGTCAATATCATCACCGCTTATCTAACGGCGCCGAGCCCTAACTAACTAGTGTCCACGGAGGTATCAACTAGCTGCCAGCCATCAGCCATCGACACTATTTGGGATCAGTATTCCTTCCTGCGATTAGATACCAACCGTCTTTCTATGAAAGGACGAACGCAGGTGACTAGGGAGCGATTAGCTTTGGTACCATATCGCTATTACATATTATGCTTCTTACGGGCTGCTATGCCTAGATTGGATTGTTTCTGAGATTGTCAAATAAAATGCGCGGATTAGAAGCCCAAGCAATAACAAGATATCCCCAATGGTATCCGTCAACCTCTGCATTAGCAACCTTAAAAATACATTACAAACATACTCTGGATGCTTGATCATGCCAAAGCTAAATCTAGTGAGTGATCTACATTATACTTTGTAGAATATGAATGGACTAAGAGATTGATGCTTCGCATTACCTTTCTGGACTGTAATTGTTGGTGAATGTTATCTAACATGCACGTCCGCAGTCCTTGAAGGGGTGACTCTTGTTTTTCTTAGCAATGTTAGGCTTAAGGAGATTTTTGCAAACACTTAACACAGGCTAGTAGAGGTATAATAAGCAGTAATAATCTAGTAATATATTGAAACAAGCCAATGCCTACCTGTATGATGGAAAATAAAACACAATAGCCTAGTGATGCTTTTGTACAATAGAATGCCTACTTCAGGGGAGAAGCATTCACAATAGGCTAGCAATATGTTTACACAATAGGATACCTACCTTGGGCACAATAGTGAATAAAAGGCTAGCAAGGTCTCTGCACAAAAATGTCTCAATCTGTTGACCTGTAGGTAAGTCACTAGGTGAGCATGTTGGTCTGCAGTAAATCACTGAGTGAAGATGTGATCTATTAGTAAGCTGTAAAGGGCTTCTTTATGTAGCTAGACCTCTCTCATTATATTCGCTCTGTCCTTTAACATCTACTACTACAGAATCCTTTCCTTTCTCTCCAGCGAAGCCATCATCATGGAATCAGTAAGTTAAATACTATCCATCTGCTTATGTGAAAGACACCAACTGCTCCCAGTACACTCAAAACCACGCCATCTACCAAGAGAATAGCCGCATTCGACCAAATGACCCCGAATCAACCATCTACGGAGTCTGGAAATCGATTTGAGCTGGCAATTCCCTATCGCCCAAGGCTACGTTACGCGCCCCCAGGACGAGCATATATCCCAGTCAGGAGAGAGAGGATTCTCCGACCTGCACACCTTCCAGTATCGCGGGACTTCGGACACTGCGGACAAATTTTTTATTGTCCAGTGTAAGCGAGCCGAGTATGAGGGTTGGAGCTCTGTTTGGGCTGAGGGTGCCCGCCAGCTGGACCGCTATTTAAGCGCCACGTATGGCACCCGCCGCCCCCAAGATCGTACACCAGTGTTTGGAATCCTTGCTGTCGGAAAATATATGCGTGTATATAAATACGACGATGTCAATCGGTGTGTTCTGAACTGGGCCCCACGAGGATTGAGACCCGGGGAAACCTGGCACTTGAACGATCATGCCTCTGCTGTCCAGCGTATCTTGGATCATATACTTAACAACCATTAAGTATTTGATTCCACCCCGGCAGCGTTAGGACTACTGTACCACATTTCACTGTGCATAGCCTCAATATCATTCACAGTTTGCGTGCTTATTCAGGCCTATTGATCAATTTCCTACGCTACACAAATGGAAGAGTGGAGATAAATCTTCCCTGAAGTTCGAATATCGGCCAAAAGATTAACATATATAAGATAGCTAATCTACAGATCGGTTTCTCAGATTATAGGCAAAACTGCCTTATCTCGAATATGATAGTAAAAGCTAAGATAGGGCCGGACAAGGGAAAGTAGTATTGATTGCACGCGAGGTAATGCAGGAGCTAACGAGTCGCTCTAGGAACAATGAGAGTACCGGAGCTAGGGTAAACTGATTCAATTGCAAGATTGCCTTACTGGCAGAGCACGAATTGGTCCAAGACGAACGCAGAGGCGGGAGGAAGGAAAACATAGAGTACCTGTAGAAACTACCTATGTACACGAGATAATATGGATCTCAGGAACAGTGAGCATAAGGCTTTCTTTCTTTCTCTTGTTTTCTGGCGGGCCAGAATACAAAGGCCAGGGAAGGAGCAATATCTGTTCTGAGAGGCATGCCATGGCATCTTCAACAAAACCATTGCTCGAGCCCAACCTGTTGGCAAGAAGCCGAATTGACCTATGCTGTGATGGCTGTCTGGCTCAACAAACTCTATTCATCTATTATAGGCGATTTTGGTAAATTTCTTCAGCTTGCTATAGCGCACGGTTATGTGCCGAAAGCCATCTGAATGGCTAAGTTTGGCCTCTTAAATTTGACATATTTTACATCATTGAATTATCTGTGCGCCTCCAGCGAGGAACTACTAATTTCTTTGACAACACAAGTCAATAATATTGGCAAGCACTGTAGTCATGGAATCACTCCGTGAGAATCTAGCCCTAATTATTGCCGTCTAGGCGAAGGCGCCTCTTGCGGAGTCGACGGAGCGAGTCAACGTCCATTCTTTTTACATAGTCAAACGTACACTTAACACTACGGCATCATCTAATCAGCCAGTTATTTTATGCTTGGTCCGTGCAATGGCTTCCGTTTCTCAGTTCGCGCAGCCTCCCTTCTATTATTGCAACATTCTCTCCATCCTCTAAAATTACCTTTACTGGTCCCTTCCATGGATATATCATTACCTACATTGGCTTCTTTTGTTTTGTTTGAAACCTCCGGCAGTCCATAATGTCCGAACATGATCGAGCTCTTTCAGGTAAGACAAAGGTAGCTCAGTAGCTGCTCAGGAAGCAAAAAGTGGTGTGAAGCCGGATTGAAAATGGAAGGGGAAAGTCCCAAGGCTTCCGCAGAAATGCTGTACAATAGCGCGTTGTTATTTCAGGCCTTCCTACTATAGCAAAAGGCAGGGGTTGGGCAAAGGTGCTTTCGACATCATACAGCTTTCTTTTGGTTGGCATGAGATGAGCACATTCGTCTTTGTCTATACGATTCTCGAGAGTCTCTATAATGGGGTTCTTTTTTTTCTTTGTATTTCTTGTTATTTCGACATTTGCAAAGCACTGAAGACCAGATGGGGAAGCCCGGAATCTCTTGAAATTGCATCTTCTACATAGATATTGTGTTTCTGCTTCCCATCCTCGGTCTTTCCCACACTTTTTCCTTTTCACAGAAATGATTACGGTTGGACGGGATGATATACGGACTTTGTTGGAGAGAAGAGGTGTTGGGGAATTGAATTGATCATTTTCGAGCTGGCAAGATAACTAGGGCGATAGGGTTATAGAACGCGCATGAAGAAGCTCAAGAACAAAGAGCGCTAAACCTAAAGGAACAGAAGTAAAGTTAGAAAATAACGCTTTACATAGCCTTCCGATATGGTGTAGTGGTTAACATCGCCGTCTCTCACACGGCAGCCGGGGGTTCGATTCCCCCTATCGGAATTATCTTCTTTTTTTTTCCTGTGTAGGAAGTACATTTATTAGCAAGCAATAGTTTTTTGCCTTCATGGCTTTGACCAAGATAAGGTACATTGCGGTCCTGTTTGCCTATATATACTCCTCCCTAAACACCATCACACGTTCAACATCCACCCCGTCTTCATCCTCCTCAATCCAAGCCCTCCACATTCCCCCACAGTTGAAGTCAAACACGACTTTTCCCCGTCGCCGATTATCTAGGTCCTCTTCCTCATCAGAGTCGTCATGGTATCTTTCAGCCATGGGATTAGGGTAGTCATCGCCAGTACCAGTTCCAGTGCCCCTATCGGCCTCCGCTTCAATCCCTATCATCCCTCCCATTCCTTCGCCGGTAGAGCCCCATCGTTTCCCGGCGGACGATTGTAATTCGCCGTTTGGGCCTGCAATGGCTGTTACAGCTTTTGCGAGGGAGGATGGCGAAGACGATGGTGAGGACGAAGGGGAGGAAAAACGAAGCATGGCGCTGACCGTACGAGCGGCGTCAATGCGAAGGAATGAATCCCCGTTGCCCGTCCCCGATAGCGCTACAGCGCGCCGCGTCGAGCGACGGAGTAGTTGCTGCTCCTCGGGTATGTATGCCCTGTCCTGCTGCTTCTGCTGCTGCTGACGGTCTTGTTCAGTGTCAGTCGTCGCAAGCGGGGTATATGTCTGATTGCTGGCGCCCTGGGGGTTGTTGGTGGTTTTCTGAACAAACGAGGACATCCAGCCGTTGAACAACGACCTCATATTGCTATTTGGCGCTGGCTCTTGTGACGTCGATAATAACGGTTCTCCAGTGTGGCCAGCTTCCAGCTGATCTATCTCATCCATCTCTGTCCAAGGTGAAGAAGACAAAGGCGCCGTATCTACGGCATCCCAAGCTTCGGCCCAAAACCCAGCTCCCATCGTCGGAGTATCCCCAACCCGCCCGGGCCATTTGTTCGTCATGCCACCTGTACTCGTCGCAACGGCCAGTCCGCCCCAGCGATCTAGACACACGCAACCAACCGTCCCCTGAACCATGTTAGAAGGGAAAGAAGACGATATGGCTTCTTCGAGTCCCCGACGATGCTCGTCCCACCGCGCCTGCGTCCAGAACCACTCATCCGGCATGAACTCTAGGCCCCATTCCTTAGCTCGCTCTTCCACATATGGCGCCGCGAGCTGCATGTGCATGCTGCCACCGTCGCCGTTGGGTTTGCCATTCTCATCGTAACCGGTGCGGAGAAGCGATTCCTGCGCAAGACGGATAGGATGGCGCACGTTTTTCAGCCCGGATACTGCTGCGCCGCGCTTGATTCCTCCTTGGCTATTACTATAATCCTCCACACTTTCATCGCGCACAGACGTCACCATCACCGAAGCCTCCATTTCAATAGTCCCTGCAGACGTGAAAACACTCCCGCGCCCGCAGTTGAAAAGCTCGTCGTCTTCCATAAGTGACACGGCGTGCACGGCTGCATCAAGCGCCGTTGCATCGTGGTATAAGAGATCTTTCGTGGCTCGGAGGTACGAGTGGAGGGAGGTCTGGTATTTCGCGTAGAGCTCTGGGGAGAGGTTTGCGCGCCGGATGCCTCCGGCGCCGCCGTGGAGGATTAAGGTGGGCTTGAACGTCTGTGATTTCCTTGGCGTGTTGGTCATGGTTATGGCACTTTCAAATTATCCTCGAGAATTGTACTCTGTATGTAGGCTTGAGGACTCGTGTTTTCTGGAGGTTTTCGTGTTGTGTGCCAGCTGTCAGCGTCAGCAGCAGTTCGTTACTATCTGCGCTGTGGGGCCCAAAGATAGTAAATCAGTTAGTAGCACGCTATATCAATAACTCAACTTTATATAAAGTTCAAAAGAGCCCTGTAAAAATAAAATAAAGACCGCGGCTGCGTTAAAAGAGGTCGAGTCAGTTGCGAGCGAAATGGAACCGTTCGGATAGATGACGTCGCTCATCAGCAACTTTTCCTATTCGGGAAACCCAATTGTCAATTGGACGTGATATTCGACCCCTTTAAGACCCTGAATCCACAAAAGGAGGTTATTGAATGCACTTGAAAAGTCGCATTGTACCTGATTATCTGCAAGTTAATGTACAAGAATCGATAGCCATGTCTCTGAAATCAGAGACACTATCAAGAAAAGCCAGCCGCTTTTTCTGCCTCTCCGGGCAACACAAAAAGAACCATGAATGCAAAAATTTGTTGTAATCCGTAAACCGCCGTCAAAATACGGTGCTCATCCTTGGATGAGCAGTGGTAGATATAGCATAACACGGAAGCCGAAGACAGAAAGAGGAAAAAACCTTCTATGCCGCGCTCCCTGAAAGAAACGATGACCTGGACCCAACACCTGAAAAAAGATAGGAGAGTGTATATCGAGAAATAAATCGAACGTTTGCGAGGGACGATCGAATAAGGATGTCAAAGCGAGATCTTAAAAGAGACGTTTAAGCGAGGGCCTTGCCCTCAGCCGGTGGTGGAGGAGGAAGCTAAATTGTCGTCAGTCAGCCTACAGTCCTCGGAAAATGCATCACAACAAAGGACCGTTGGAGGGAAAGGGAAAAGGCTCTCACCTCGAGTTTTGTGTTGTCCGCCATCATTCTCTGGAAACCAATACCAACACCCTCAATGACACCAAGGAAAACAGCGCACATGATGGCCGAGTTTCTGGCAGCTTTGTACCCACCACGGATAGCCAGAGCACCGCCAGTGAAGAAACCAGCAATAACTATAACAAACGCAGGTCAGCCAACCACGTCCGCTTTTCTGAAAATTTCCAACATCAACTAGGCGGGGTGCAGATATAACATACTGGCATTGTAAGGGTCCTCCTTCTTTCGAAGCCCCTTGATTGCACAGTCGAATGTCGAGAACATACCACCCCAGACACCAAAGTTACCACCAAGAACCGGTGCTCTTGCCTTGATGGCTGTGACTGCGCCTATCCGCCGCTCTCCGTAGGGACTGTTTCTGAAACCCTTCACACCATGCCATACTGCGCCACCAATACCCTAGATCGAACACGAAAATTAGCACCATATTGCTAAAGTGGGAGAGATACGCCTGGGAGGTTGAAAACGTACACCCATACAGAAAGCACCACCGAAGTCGCTCAGGGCAACCCAGGGACAAGGATCTCGCGAATGATCCATAGCGAAAGAGTATACCGATACACGACACGAAGAAGAGAACGAGGGAAGGAAAAGGCGAAATGTGTTTTATGCCGTTGCGGCAGCCGTGAGAACAATTGGTTAACGGCGGGGCGTGATTTGAAAAGCGCAACTACCGGAAGAACAGCGAAAGGCGTAAACCGGGACAAGCGAAAACCGAAAGCGTCTATGTCAGCAGGATGTCGTAATTGCAATACTCCTCCTCCAATGCTCGAATGGCGGATAAGCAGTGTCTTCGAGGCCGACGATAAGGTCGAAGGGTGCGCACGAACGCCGCAGCAACTTTTTGCTTCTGGCTTTTTCGGCGGGAAAACGTGACCTCGGGGAATATTGGTCACATGACGTGCTTATTAAGCGAATTCCTTTCTTCATTTCTTCTATAAAGTCAGATTTGGATAATATACATTATTATTGTCAAAAGGGAAGGTTCCAGATAAAGTCCAATGCGCCGCCCTCATACGCCGGGAACTGTCCACCACCGCTACTGATACCGAATGGTGCCATCGAGGGATCGAACGGCAAGGATAGCCAATCGTCCGCAGCCATATCGTTCAGCGAAGGGATGTAGCCTACATTCGACATATCCTGTGGAATCGGGGTATCTGCCATAGGGCCACTATCGAACGACGATAGTTGTGGACCCGCGGATGATCTCGTGGTGGTCACATGGCCGTTCTTCACACCCTTCGACGACGCCAGCAAATTGTGTCGCAGGCGCGACACGTGCATGTCTAACAGCGTAGCATACCGGCTACTCAGATGTATGTCATCCAGGGCGTTTGACTCCAGTGCCTGTATGGTCTTTTCGAGAACATCTAGGGACTCACGGAGTTCTGCTTGGCGAGTGCCTAGACTGAGCGCCTTCAGCAAGAAAATTGAGGAGCTGGTGATACGCAAGAAGACCCGGACGGGGGAAAACCGTAATGCCCCAGTTTCTGCCATTTGAACAACATTGTTTAGGATTCGACAGCATCCGTCGATGACCTCTTGGATGTACTCGTAGTCGATAGAGTCGATGTTCAAATGACACACTTTGTCCAGGTTGGGTTCTCCATCTGCGAGAGTACGTTCCACTACAGCTTGCATTCCGACCGAGTGAGTGTAGACTCGGACGAAGTGGTACTCAATGAACAGGACATCGAAAAATGGCTTGGCAAATGCTGCATACTGTTAGCGGCCTTGCACTATGTTCAGGCAAGAAGAATAACTCACATTGTGGTCGCAGATACTTTTCCTTCCACTGAGTGAGCAATAGGCGAAAATGATCTAGGAGATCAACATAGCGCCCGCTGTTCAATTGCTGTCGTGCAAAGGAGACAGATGGAAAGAAGGTATCGGCCACAGACTTAGCTAGTTTGGTCAAATCCATCCAAGAATCCATGAATGTGAGCCATTTATCTCCAGAACGGCTTGACCTCCTAGTGATTTGACCACCTAGGATCGCACGGTTTAGACTCTGTGGCATCAGTGACACACACCCAATCCGCCACGATAACTGGTTGATATATACGTATAAGAGACGCTGCACGCGCTGCCTACGAAATTGCATCTGGTCAGTCGAGACGGGGAGTTTGCGGCCTGGCGAAGGTGTCTTCAACTCTTTGCCCTCAGTCTCGAAAATGCCAAGTTCATGTGCCAGGGACAAGGCAGAACCAAGCAGCATCCAGGACATCTGGTCTGAGCGTTTGGCAGGCTCAATCATGTCCTCCAGCCACCTGTTTGAAGAAGTGTCTTCCGAATCAGTTCTTGACGGGTTTTCCGAGTTCCCTGTCATCAGGTCGCAATCCCAACCGTCCACCTCCGGGGGAAAATGCAGTGAGCGGGGATGCCATTCGGACATTAACAAAAGAGCCTCGATGGTTCCGATCCCTCGGATCTTAGACGACGTAGATCTATCCTGTCCGAATGTAAGACGCATTACCAGCTGCTGACAGTGCTGCCATAGCCGGTGATGAATAAAGAAATTCCTGGACTCGCCACCAGCCCCCGGCAATACATGATAGCGAGCAGAAATCATTAGGATTGTACTGCAAAGGACGGGGTCGTTGGTAAGAAGTTGGTAATGATTTTTGTGACTGGCGTAAAAATCTGCAAGGATTGGGGATAAGGGAGACATATTCTTGAAAAAGCTGGACAAGTAAGCCACTGATTATCAACACAAAGTCAGGCATCAAACGAACAGATCAGTCAATGTCACGGCTTCTCTAGATGTAAACCATCCCATCTTAACAAATCGACATGCTTCCCAAACATCGAGGACTTCCTTCGACGCATGAGAGATCTGCACAGGGCGACCACGCGCAGAGGTTTTTGGATCCCCCCTGTATGAAAAGGCCTCATTGTCCTCCCTGGTAGTCTGACTTCTCGAAGATAAGGTATCTTCGGATTGGACAGGGTGTTCCGCAATGTCATTCCCGAGTCGATGAGCCACGGCAGCCTCGAAGAGAATATTCAGGGCATCATTCCCACTGGCAACAACAGTACGCATCATCGAACTTCCCAAATTTGAAGAAGCTGACTGCTGTCGTCTATGACGGACTCCGTTCTCATGGCTAGGACTATCCATGACCCGATTGCCACCATTTTGCGGACTTAGACCGGAGTCTGGCAACATACCGTGCGAATGCCTTCTCTTTTTGACATCGCCCACACGTCTTGTAGGTGTCCTTGGCGAAGGCTCGGAATCAATATCCTCTGATGGCCCTAATCGTCTGAGTTCAGTTCGCTTCAACATCCTCGGGTAATGAATGATCTCAGAACAAACTCACCTCTTCTCCTTTTCTTTGCTGACCTCTCCCACGCCCTCTTCTCACTAAATTGACACTCCCGCTGTTCCCTGCGGCATCGAAAACATGGAGGCCCAATTGGGAGACCGTCTGGCCCCGTTCCAAGTTCACATTTAGCCTTGCGTTGGCGACATGAGATGCATGCTTTGTAGGTGCGCTGGTAGACCCGTTCTGCCGTTTCTCTGCCGCGAGATGCATGTCTTGTCTCCATCGATTTGATAGTTATCTGCAAGTCGTTAACCCAATATTGTATATAGGAATTTATCAATACTAGCCTAGACCTAATTATGGTAGCTATTGTTGACTGAGAAAATAGTACGCTGTGAAGGTCGCATTCGGCGGGGATGTTGAAGAGCCGACGCCAACCGCGGTCGACTAACAGTAGAAACCACATCATTTGCCGGCTGGGTCTACAGGTCTTTATTCCAATCATAAGTTTGTCTCTTCTGTCTCTGTATGATGATAATATTGAATAGTATCCAGGCTGTGCTACTAAATATTATTACGACCGGGGTGCTGTGCTTGGCCACTATAATATATCTCACCGTTGTCCGCCCACGCCGGGTCGCTATATCATTTCTTTTTATATGACTAGTCCCCGACAGCAAAAGAACACTAGTACTTCATTAGACCTAACATGACAATATGACAATATGACAGAATAATTTATTATGTATTGCCCTAGTCAACACCCCCGAGAGCAGAAACAGAAACAAGACAGGTACATGGTGGATAATCATAGCCCTACTTTTACAGATCCAAAAGAATCAGAGCGACAGATGAGAAGGGAAAAGGAACCCCCCCAAAAAAAGCAACACGATTTGGTAAATACAGATTTCTGCAATAAATAAATTGCGGATATCACAATACACGAAAACCAAACTCCTCTTAATCCGCAAAAGTCAGCAACCTGTCATTGCCTCCGAAGGACAACCCCAGCTACATCACTTCGCAACGTGTCACAAGAAAGTGCAAAGTGTTTAGAACATGGAGAGCTCAAGGCCGAGCAGGGGATCGACGGGGCGTGCTTGGACAAAGACTACCCCCCGGTGCCGTTGCGTTCGATAGAGAGATGCGCAATTTCTGATTGTCTGCCTCCAGGTCTCGAGTTTTCGATCCCCAACGGACATTATCCTCCGTCCTCGCCCTTCGTTCTTTCTCCAGGGCGGCGCGCAGTTTCTGGAAACCTTCCTTAACAGCCGGATCTGCTGATTGGAGTGTGGACGTCGGCGCTTCCTTCATGACCCGTTCCAGTTGGCGCTTGAGATTAGAAATCTCAGCCATCTGAGCAGCGACAGTGACTTCCTTCTCTGCCAGAGCCGTGGCCATCGACTTTGTGTTACTGGTCTGCCGCTTGGGGATCTCCTGAGTACTGCCGTTTTGGACAACCTCGTGCCGCGCCAAACGATGTTCTAGCATGCTGATTGCTCCCTGGGCGTTGGTGGCCTGCTCGTGGCTGCGCTGTGCATCCCTCATGGCCATGCCAATTTGAGTTTGTAGGTCGTTGACCTCCGCGGAAAGGGCAGTAGTCTGGCGACGGGCGTTCTGAGAGGCTGCGCGCTCCTGTGCGAGTGACTGGTCACAGGCACCTTTGAGATCTGCCATGGCTTGTTGCAAGGTTGATTCGGCTTGCTGTGCTCGGGACAGTGATTCCTGGGAATGAGCGTACGTAATGCTTGCCGTCATGGTTGTCGAATCCAGATCTAGCTGCAGGCTCATAACTTGTGCTAGTGCGGCATTTCGCTCTTGCTGGACGGCTTCCAGGGAGATGCTGAGCTGGCTGTTCTGATTGATGAGTTCCTGGTGCTCATGAGCGAGATGCTCCTGATCCTCGACAAGTCCCTGTTGCCGTTGGGCGTGTTTTTGGTGCTCAGTGACTAGCCGCTGACGCTCTTCAGCAAGTTGCTGATGCGCAACGGCAAGTTGTTCGCGCACGCCATCAAGCCGCGTCTGCTCTTCAACGAGATTCTGGCGGCCGTCAGCGAGTCGTTGGTCATTTGAGAGCTCCTGGCGTCCGCGGTCAAGCTCTTCTTGCTCCTCTGAGAGTTGCTTTCGCTGGTCTGCGATTTGGCTGTGTGCATTGGTGAGTTCCCGTCGTTCGTCTCTAAGCCTCCCCTCAGCAAGTTTGAGCCGTCCGCTCGTTTCGACCAGCTGCTGGCGCAGATGCCTACTGAGATTCTGCTCATGGTATTGCGCTTCCAGGGCCCTATTGCGTCGGTCTGCCAGTCTCTCGACCTGAGCCCAGCCCTCCTCCTGTCGTGCTCTAGAGGCACGCAGCTCGGAAACTGCTGCGTCCAGGAGGGTGGATTTGCTGGCGAGCTGGACCTTTTTCTTGTCCAGGTCAGCCTCGTACTGGTTGATCATATTCCAGAGGTCAGATTCTTTCTGGGTGATTGGTGTGCCCAGAGGATATGGGTTTTCCGGCTGCAACAAGGGCAACTTTATACGCTGGAAGACAGTGGCTTTGGGGAGGAGGCTGCACAACGCCATGGCCATGACGATGAACGAGATCGTGCACGATACGAAGGCAAGCGCATATATATGGTTAATTTCACCGTCGTCACCGAAGCGACTCGGGAACAGCCACTTGTTTATGGCGAGCGCGTGCATCCTGAGGCCGAATTTCTCTCCCAAACAGTAATAGGCCTTTGACAGTTGATCCTGAGAAAGCCAGCCATTGAGGTGATATCTCGAAATAGCACCAGGACAGTATGGTGACTGCACATGGGCATTCCAACCGTCGACGAGTCCGGAGACCCAGCGAGCGGCTGGGACTAGCAGACTCGAATATACCATCAAGCCAGTGCCATACGCCCCAACCAGGCGGCATAACGCCGCGGGAGGACGATTTTTGGGGAGCGACCAGTCGACAACAGCGACAGCCAGACGGTATGCCCGACTGTCGGCTATCCACCTGGTAAGGCGTCCACTTAGGGCTGGCCACGAGGCGTGACGAAAGCCACAGTGCCACAGTATATAAACAAACTCCAGCATGTACCAGCATAGCAAGGGAAGTATGGCCTGAATGGGAGAGAGGACAAATTTCTTCGTCCCGGTAGAGACGAACGGACAGAGAGTCCCCCAGCATCCTATCACCAGGGAAAGGAGGACTACTGCCGCGAAAACGATAGCGGCCCCTGCTGTGAGGTCGGAATAGGCTACCAGGGTTGTCAGGGGACCAGGAAGAGGCTCCTCCATGCCTATGTCGCCATAGAGGAAATACTGCTCCATGTAGGAGGTCATGGTGAGGAATTATGGTGACGGAGGAGACGGATTGGTATTGAGAGGGAAAAAAGAGTAGTAATGGTTTCGATAGAGCTTTGTTTCAAGATGGTAGAAGATGCTTGAGGAAAAGTAGATGAGAGAGTGTGTAGATGAGAAGAGTGAGGATAGGGAGGAGAGAAGAGGAAAAGAGGGAAGAAAAGAAGAAGACAATTCACAGCGAGCAAGGTTATGTAATGCTAGGGCAAGCAAGCGACGATTGAACGAACGCTTGATACTCGAAGAGGCTGAAATAGCAAACAAACAAGTGAAAGTCCAGAGGATCTGATTGGGTTGAGCCAGAATAGCAATCCGGCAGCAGGTTTGATATTAGGGCTACGCGCATTCACTGACAATGACCAGACAGGAGATACCATAGCACTACCATTTAAAGATATAAGCTGTTATTATTTAGTCCCATAGGGTATTCACATTTAGTTTGGCTATTTGCAGGTAATATTAATGTGCCATGCTGGTGGCTGGCTGTAGGAAGAGTGAAGCTTCGCTAGACAGCTCTTGATTCAGTATCCCAATAGATCATAGCCCATTAGAAATATTTATTAGATTCTCATGAAATAGGCAATATTTTACTAGGATTGGAGGTATTCGTTATTGTCGTTACTGTCATTCTCTCATCTTGCCCTAGGCACTACACAGAGCTTAGGGCTAGGACTTGGTCACTGGCCAAGAAAGGTCCCAGTTAAGAATACCAGCTTATCAGTGCCCTTGATTTATTCGTCAGATAATCTTCCATTCCATCTTAAGTAGCATTCTGCAGTACCGTGCCAAATTCCCCGGCGCATACGAACACCTGCAAACGTGTGGCCCTGACAAATGCTGCCTGAGGGCTCAGGCGTCAGTCCCGTGACCCCCTGGCTTCGTCTCCCCAAAATTAACCACACTTCATCCTTCGACCTCAACTCTTCAACTCTGCTTGACGCCAGCATCGAGTCGCCTCCATTTTCATCTTCATTATTTCTTCCATTCCCTCATCCGCATCCAATTCCCTTTTATCGCCCACTCCCAGAGCCTAGAATCCCGCGCGCTCTTGCGTTCAACGTCATTTGCCAAATTTCCGGCGCCGGGCCCGATCGCTGCTACACATCGGACCGCCTGCATTGAATCAAGTCAATATAAAAATGTCTGATCATTGAAGGCTTCCCGCCTCTGTTTGATTCCCTGCGCTTGGTGATGGCTATACCTGCCGGGAATCGTTACGTGGCCACCCGGCCTGTTGTTCTCGGTATTGCGAGACTGTTTATTCTCGCTCTATGTCACCTGCCTCTCCTTTCTGCTTCTCCGATTTACACTTCCCCTTCCCATCCTTTTGTCGCCCTCTCGGAAGACCCTCCAAAACCCTCCAGTGATCCCGGGCTATGGCTGTATCTCGGAATTGCTGCTGCTCTCGTACTGAGCGGTGGTGCGTTTGCCGGGTTGACCATCGCTTTGATGGGCCAGGTACGCCCTTCCTCCATCTCCTCAATTGCAATATCATTCAATTGCAATATCACAGGATCAGAGCGATGTACTAATGCACTGTGTGCCATCTACAGGATGAAGTCTATCTGCAGGTCATACAAACCTCCGGTGAAGGTTCGGAACGCAAAAACGCTGCCAGCGTACTCAGTCTCCTGAAGAAAGGAAAGCACTGGGTGTTGGTCACCCTGCTACTCAGCAATGTGATTACCAACGAGACCCTTCCAATTGTCCTCGATCGATCGTTGGGAGGCGGTTGGCCAGCGGTCCTGGGGAGTACAATCTTGATTGGTACGATTTTTCTAGCCGTGGCTTCAATGGTGCAACACATTCTAACCATGCTATTGGATCTGTATAGTTATCTTTGGCGAAATTGTCCCCCAATCGATATGCGTCCGCTACGGTCTTCCTATCGGTGCTTGGATGGCCCCGGCTGTTCTGGCTCTTATGTATGTCACGTCACCCATTGCCTGGCCCGTGGCGAAGCTGCTGGACAGGCTACTGGGAGAAGACCATGGGACTATTTACAAGAAAGCTGGTCTGAAAACATTGGTGACGTTGCACAAAACGCTGGGTGAGGCCGGAGAACAGCTCAATTCCGATGAAGTCACCATCATTAGCGCGGTCTTGGACCTGAAAGAAAAGGCTGTTGGAATCATCATGACCCCAATGGAGGATGTCTTCACAATGTCTGCCGATACGGTACTCGACGAATACACCATGGATATTATCCTCTCTCAGGGTTACTCTCGCATTCCAATCCACGCCCCGGACAACCCCACCAACTTTATTGGCATGCTTCTTGTCAAGATGCTGATTACCTACGATCCCGATGATGGTAAGAGAGTGCGGGATTTTGCCTTGGCCACGCTTCCAGAGACCCGGCCCGAGACGAGCTGCTTGGACATTGTCAACTTCTTCCAGGAAGGCAAATCTCACATGGTACTTGTCTCTGAATACCCTAGTGAGGATCGTGGGGCTTTGGGTGTGGTCACTCTGGAGGATGTCATCGAGGAGCTGATTGGCGAGTATGTGTTTCTTCCACAAAACAAGCAGCAGCATCGCGTTTACTAACAATGCTTAGGGAAATTATTGATGAGTCTGATGTATTCATTGATGTCCACAAAGCCATTCGACGCATGACCCCGGCTCCCAAGTCGCGCGTCCCCAAGGGAAAAATTGTGGAGGAGCCTCCCATGCTCAGTGAGCCGCCTCAGGGCGAGTCAGTTGATGTTGATGGTGAATCCCAGCCGCTTAAAGGGTCGTCCAGAGCCTCTGTCACCACCAGCCGCCGTCGAAGCTCTGTTGAAGCTCCACCACCACGTTTCCAACTCCGCAGACAAAATACAGGCAAAGATGCGGAACCACATGTTGGCTGGGTAACCCATCGTGGGACTACGGACGAAATCCGCGAACATCTCAAACATCTGGGACCATCCAATCTGGCCAGCCGCCCTCGACAAACTCGGTACCAAAATGTGAAAATTAAACGTGGAAGCTCATCGCCCACCCCCTTCATACAGGCCGATCTCGATTCCAATCACACCACATCTGACTCATCAGCACAAGCAGCTCTTGCGCTGGCCGGGGGTATAGGGGCCGGAGTTTTGCACTCTGCCGGGATGGATGCCAGAGACGGTGTTCATGCCTTGAAATTGGGCTACGGTACCATGGGACCGACAGATAAATCCAGAGATTCTACACCCGACCTTTACAAGGATACTCCCACAGTATCTGTTCCCGAGCCAGTCCGCGAGGAGCAAGATGATCCCCAACGCTACCAGCAGCCTGGGCAGGCAAGCCCAGCTGCTAGCATCCATTCCGGTTCCTCGAAGTCAGTCGAACGGCCCAAACCTGGCAACTACAAGCACCGTGGACCGGCGCGCAGCGGTAGCATTACGGAACAGGTGATCGATGTCAATGGTATTCGGAAAGTCGTCCTCCACACAACCAGCTCGTCAGACGGCGACGAAGGACAACGCAGTTCCCCCCCGAGCAGAGGCGAGCAATCCATCCAGCACAACGGCGAGGCCAATGACCCTGGTGATGACAGCAAGAAAGCGCCCAATGCAGGCGAAAATGGCAATGCCGGAGGAGCGAAGAGGAAGCGTCGTCGGAAGAAGCGCCAGGGCGCCAAGGGCTCAGAGGACCGTCCGAGCGAGCAGCAGCCTCTTCTCTCGTAACATGAAACACATATGAGCTTTTCATTCTGTATTATTCTCGGTTTAAATTTCTCGTCTTGATTCCAAAAAAGGGGGGATGGCGTCCATGACGGCTGTATAAAAGCAGCACTCAATGATGTCTGTTATAGAGTTTTCGCTTTTCTTCTATCCCCTTTACTTTCTATCAAGGTGGCCTGGTTTTGTGCATGTGCACCACCTGCCCTGCGCTTTGCCTTGTTTACATGTACAATAGTGATAATCTGGTGTTCATTCCATGGCAGGAAAATGAATCTACATGAATGAATCCTGATGGTTATTTCCATGCGGCATCAGCATTTCTAGCAAATTCCTGGCCAAGTAGGGCAATGTGGGAAGCAGGGAAATAAATAACGTATCCATTCATTCAACTTTTCGGACTGACGGGGATATATAGGCCATGCACTTGAACAACATGAAAGCAAACCATGTCTCTCCAATGACAAATCCATTCAACAAAAAAAGAACATCCAATCACAACACAGCAGTCATGGAGTAAAAGTAAATCAAACGCATCATCCTCATGTCAATCAAGCTCCTCCACGGCTGTCTTCGTACTTCGCTAGCACGGAATCACTGCAGGAGAGGATCCTGTTGTAGAAATAAACATTAGTCAAGACGCGGGATAAATAAGAGAAGGAAGGGAGGGAGTATGAGACATACCCTGAAATGAGGTTGGTGATTAGCCGCCCTGTTAACCCGATTCCTATACCTGAATTCCTGTCGCAATGCGCGATCTCTTTCTTTCCGCTCAGACTTAAGGACAGCCTGTTTCTGCGGCTCGGGCACACCGATCATTCCAGATCCACCGTTCGCGCGGGAGACCACTGCGCGGTTGAGGTTGCGGCCTCGCGGCTTCTGCTCCTCCTCAATCTCACCGTTCTCAATGGCAAGTTGGCGCTCCGCGCGCTCGCTGACAGTGGGATAGTTGTGCAGGTTTTGGCGGTAGTAGCGAGCCAGTGACCGGTGGCCAACGCTGCGGCCAGAGGGAAGGTGTAATTCGTAGTCTGATTCGTAAATAAGAGGTGCTTTTTTGCCGGTAGAGGTGAGTCGGTTATCGGCAACTTCGTCGTCGTCATCATCAACAGAAGATGCTGACGTCTCGGTTTCCCAACCGTCGTTGTCTTCAGAACCTGAGACCTTGACGCCGCCGTTGGCTGCAGCTTCACTGGTTGATGACTCATCTTCGTCGTCGGAGTAGGTGCTGCGAAAGTCGTAGTATTGGCCGATTTCGATCTGCTCATCTTCGGTCTCGAATGCGATCATGCAGTGGCCCTTGTCGCGCATATGGGTGCGGATACCAACAGGGTTATTCCGGATGACGTGGCAGTAGAGACATTCGCTGTTCTCGTTAATCTTGCGGTAGAGGTAACGAAGAAGGCCATTGAGGTCAACGAGATAGTCTTTCTCCGGAATGAACATGCCGTGTGACTTGAGCATGTGATCGGCGTTGGCGTTGACGTCGGACTCCTTGTTGTTGCAGAACAGGCAGCGAGACGAGGAGTACTCTCCCTCGTCAGTAAGTTCGTCATCCTCATCGTCCTCGTCCTCTTCTTCAATAGTAGCACCTTTAAGTCCATCGGCAACCTTGGATACATCTTCGTCATGTTCACGGGGCTTGTTGATAGGCTCTCCGAGAGAGAAATTTGAGCTCATCACAGATGAGGCATCGTCGGAAGGTTCCTTGCTCATACGAGCCTCACGAGATTTGTGTTTTGAGCTGTTGAGGTGGTTGCGGAATGAGTTCTCACTGTAGAAAGGTTTCTGGCAGGCGACGCAAGTCTTCTCGAAGGACGCTTTAGCGGCTGCGGCCGTGGATGTGGCTTTGGCAGCCAAAACCTTTTCGTTGAATGTATCCTGCGACACGGGAGGGAGAGAGGCAACACGACGCTTCATGTTATACAAACTAAACGAGACAGTCACATTAGCATCGTGGTGATTCATTCTTCAGGTGAGGGTGAACGGTAGATACGTACTGCCAGTCTCTGCGCATATGGTCTCGCTGGGCATCGCTGCTGCGGAAAGCAACCAAGCAGGTATTGCAGGTATACGGCAGCGAGCTAATAGGCACATCCGGGTCGAGTGATGCCATTTTGAAGGAGCTATATTTATTGGCTTTTTTCTCCCTTTGAATGTGTGTGATCGATATGAGGCGGGGTAGCAGAAGGATCTAATCGGTTGCGATTGAGGAATCACAGAAAGAGCAGAGTCCTGCAGGTTGATATAGGCAAGTAGTGTCAACCAGGCAAAAACGACAGCCGTAAGCGTGTCAATCGTGCTGGCGCCTGAAGTTGCTGTTGACTGAAGCTCGACAAAAAATTGTTCCGTTTCCCTTTGGGCGGTGGCAATGACGTTCAGGGCACGTGATACTTCTGCTATACCAGATATGGTAAGGTTGCATTCCAATTGGACTTGAGGAGGAAATCATCGGAACATCCCATCTCCGTCACTCCGGCGCTGATTCAGCTGCCATTTTGGGATAGGCTCACGTGATCCTGCGGCGGCCAGCCGAATGACGGTGCTGGTGATGCTGATGATACTCGCTGATGATGATATACCGTCGTCAGTTTGTCCTCGCCTCGTCTGTTTACGCTTCTACCGCGTCTGGGTGGCTGCGGCTTGCGTGTCTTTCGTCTTTTTATCTCCCCCGGATGAGAGCAGTGCGACATCAATCCCGTTGCTGTTCTCACTCCCTGCGGCTTGGGCATGCGTGCGCCGCTCTATTAGCCTGCGAAGATGACCAGGCTCCGCGGAGCTTCAGTGGGCTCGCCCGGTATATCGCGCTCATCGGGCGACATCGAGAACTCGCAGTTTTACCGATCGAAACTCCCGCCCAATGCGCCCGAGGTTATCGTTCAGAATACGGTCGAGGTGGCCCATCCTTCGGAGGTGCTGCCGTGGTATCGGGAGGAACGACGGAGGCAGTTTAATTTGCTAGTTCGCAGGTGAATTTCTTCAATACAGCGCATGGCTAGGAAACACTTGTTATGAATTGATGGTTACTGACATCTTCGATTGATACAGGTATAAGCATCAGGTTCTTTACGGTTGCCAGGATCCCAATTGTCGCACCCCGACATGTGCCAGCTACCGGAGGCGAGTTAGCGGAGGCCCGTTTCGTCGATACACCGAATTGAGCGCTAGGACGTTGGCTTGCTATCTGGCGAGTTTGGACAATGCAGAAAGTGGTCTATGTCGCAACCCTCCCAGGAATCCGTGCGAATACCCAGTGCAAGACGCCTCACGTCGATCGAGACGTCGCGGCCGTGGGCAGCCTATGCAGGACCAAACAGGTGGGCATAGTTCGACAGCACAACAGCATATTCCTCTGAATACACCGGCAGGCCCGGGTCTCGAAGAAAATTCCGATATCAAAAGGCGTGAAACGTTCCCAGATGATGAACAACCAGCAGCACAGCAGATGAAAGATCCTAAATCCTTTACTCAAAACCTATTCGATACACTGTCATTGAAAATGGTGGAATGGCTTCCTATTCGGCGACCATCAAATGCAATCGAGCAGCACCCGGACATTTCAACGCAAACTGCTAGTTCCCCGAAGCCGGAGCGCCGCCGCAGCAACTCGCGTTTGGGCAAGGAGGGAATTTACCTAAGTCGGAGACAATCGTCATCTCAGAATAGTCGAACATTTGGAAACGATTACCGCAACCAACCCACACGAACCCCGGTTGGTCAGGCAACCGCAGTGGAAGTGAAGCTCCCCAACCAACAGATAAAGCGACTTTCACTTACCGAAGTCGAGCCGTGGTGTCAAAGTCCTCGGTCGAGCTTGGACGATAAAGTACAATCGGAACTGAAACCGGCTAGAAAGCTCTCGATCAATGCGCATACGAATATGAACGAGTTCACCAACGTACCTTCTCCACCAGCGTTAAAACACCGTCCCCAGAAGCACCGGGGCCGGACCGGCGATGCAGATAATTTAGGCCGCCAAGGCCAGAAGAAGAAGAAGGAAAGGCGCGTTTCATGGGATGGATCCAAGCTTTTAAATGATGTCCAAAATCTCTCCGAGGATGGCCCCCTTGTGTTGCCCCCCGAGCCCCTTCCCGCAGACATCCAGTCGCCTAGTGATCGCAAGCCAGAGCGCAAGACTTCGATTCGTCGAGAAGAGGCCATATCAGCGGTTCAAACAGTCACACATCTTACAAAGGATATCGTTGATGGACTAGAACAGGTAATGATCGAATCGGAAGAGGAAGCTCACAGGTGGAAGGAGGAACTAGAGTATATGGAACTCACGGGTAGGTATGACGATTCAGAGTGGCGCTTCGCAACGCCTCGTCAGCGACAGGCATTTGCGTTTGTCGCTCAAACGGTCTTCTACTCGCTAGGTAGCCCGAGACAAATTTTGCGCTGCTTTCGACGGGATGCAGGTGGCCAAAATGACGAGGGCCACAGGATGTCGCATGGCGGGCACCTTGATTCGCTTCACATGGTATCGTCACTACGCAAACTCTTTGCCATCTATCCTTGGGATATGGTCCTGCATACTCTATGGGGCTCGTTAGAAAAGTTATTCGTTCCTCCAAAAGAGCTGTCAACTTCTGCCAGATATTCTCGTCGTTCGTCAGCAAATTCAAGCATGGGAGCACCCACATCGGCCCCTATCATCATGCGTCGAACATCTGACACCATACAAGATGAGCATATCACCGATGTGAATGCTGCGCATATAGCGACGGTTGCTCTATTTGCCCTGGTTGGGTCGCTTCCCGAGGTGGACTCATCTACATGGCGCGGTATCCTTCGAATGCGTTCGGTAGGAACTGTTGCTGCGGACGCGGACTTGCGAAAGCTTTCCTCTCCGAGCGCCCAATTGATCACGGACGTTACAGATAAACTTGAGCATGAGCTAGCTCTCCGACTCGCCAATCGTCTTGTTCGCGCATTAACGGCACGTTTGGCGTTTCATGAGATATCGAAAGCACGCGAGGCCTATACCCATGATTCTCCGAGTCAGCGCAAAAGTAGCGTCTTGGATCTTCTGGTGGATAATCTGAGTGAGCAATACATGGTAACCTGTGCCAAAGGGCCAGACTACCGCGCTGCATCCACCACTCAGGCCCCAGGAGCTCCTGCGATCATCGCTGAATGGCTCCGTACGCTTCTCCTCAGAGAGTGGGATGGGAACCCCGAGGTCTCGCGAAGTAGCGCCGTTGGAGGTGCGGTGCAGATTCTGTCGGCGCTGTATAAGGAACGAAACCGCTTAGGTCTTGTCCCGGAAGACTTTCACACCCCATTTTTGGCTGAGAGGCTGGATCCTCTGGAAATGCCTGTTGCATGGTTGGGAAGTCTATCCAACAACAAGACTATGCATTTATTATCGTATTCATTTCTCTTTCCCCCGCCTGCCCTGGTAATCTATTTCCGTGCTTTGAATTACTCCACCATGTCCAAGTACTACGAGTCCGCAATGACTACAACCCGACACGTGACACAGACAGCTTTTGGCCCTATCCAAATCCATGATGATGTGTCGCTCCTGGCCCGGATGAAGACCTCCATGTCGACATACTTTGTTCTTGTCGTGCGACGAGATAACGTTGTTACTGATTCCCTGAACCAACTTTGGCGACGCGAGAAGCGCGAGCTAATGCGCCCGTTGAAGGTGCAGATGGGCACGGACGAAGGAGAAGAAGGGCTTGACCACGGTGGTGTACAGCAGGAGTTCTTCCGAGTTCTCATGGCTGAGACACTGGATCCAGCATACGGCATGTTTAGCATGGATGCGCGGACACGGGTTTCGTGGATACAGCCCTGTTCGTGGGAGCCTTTGTACAAGTTTGAACTCATTGGGCTTCTGGTATCGATTGCGGTCTACAATGGACTTACTCTTCCGGTCACATTTCCCATTGCCTTTTACCGCAAATTATTGGGGCTAAAGGTGAAGCACCTGGACCATATCCAGGATGGTTGGCCGGAACTGGCCAAAGGCCTCGAGGGGCTTTTGATGTGGCAAGATGGCGATGTTAGCGACATCTTTATGCGGACTTACGAGTTTAGCTTTGAAGCATTTGGGCGTGTGGAGACTGTCGACATGCAGCGCGTTCATCGTGATGCTATGTGGCCTCTACAGCCAAGGTCGATGCCGATGACTGAAGGATATTCGACTGCCTGGTCAGACGTCCCGCATTACGGACATCGCGCCAACTTAAGTCCACCGTCGTCCATGACCGCCGAACCCACTGACGTCGTTTCTTGCGCGTCGTATGGAGATGTCAGTAAATCCGGCGACGGCTCAATATCCATGCAATCCCCGACACCCCCGGCCGAAGAAGCCTCCCTGGTGACGAACCGCAACAGACACCAATTCGTCAAGGATTATATATTCTGGATGACCGACAAGTCCATCCGGCCGCAATACGAGGCGTTCGCACGCGGGTTCTACACCTGTCTCGACCGGTCCGCCCTGTCCATCTTCACCCCAGAGGCTCTGAAGACGGTCGTCGAAGGGATCCAGGAGATTGACATCAAGGAGCTGGAGCGACATGCACGGTACGAGGGGGGTTTTGATCCGACTCATCCGGTCGTCCGCGACTTTTGGAGCATCGCCCAGCGATTTTCGCCGGAGAAGAAAGCACACCTTTTGGAGTTTGTCACGGCCAGTGATCGCGTACCGGTGAATGGGATTGCGAGCATTATGTTTGTCATCCAAAAGAATGGAGCTGGGGATGCTGTAAGTTTTGGCTTCCTCCTCGAAACGGGGGCCTATTTGCTGATACCTTTCTAGCGCCTTCCGACCAGTTTGACCTGTTTTGGTCGACTGCTTCTACCGGAGTACTCGTGCAAGAGCGTTTTGGAGGAAAAGTTGAACAAGGCGCTGGAGAATGCACGGGGGTTTGGCGTTGCATGATGATTTATTCTTGTTACTTTTCCTTTTCTTTCGGGATTTGGGATTTGAATACTCCGTATAGCATAGCCCATTGTATATTTATAGTGTCCTCCATTGCATTTTGTTTTGGGCCTCTTCACATAGAGACATGCCGTAAGCAGTCTGGCTAATTAGTAGTAATAACTAGGTGGTTTCTACATACTGTGCCCATCTGAGAATAAATAGATGAGGTTACCATAGTACAGAAAGTAGTTCCTGGGGTTCCTGGGAATTGCCACGGTAGTGCCGGAGGTCGATGTTGACCATTTCATGTATTGTCCATGTACAGGACAACCACATTGTCTTTTGGACAGAAATTAAAGCCAATAAAAGATCCCAGCTTAAACTCTCCCTTTACACAGTTTTTACGCAAATCACGGTTAGATTCAGGTGTTGATGTGCAGTCCATTCACCTTGCGAATATCGATTAGGGATACGGAGCAGTATGGACCGCAGGATCCTGACTCAGACTTGCCTCTGAATGTCATCATTTAGTTTCTCTTTTTTTCTTTTGTTTCCTTTTCCCCTCATTCTTGCTGCGTAGAAGGTCTCCTCTAATTCTTTCTATGCTTTTATTCTTCTTTTAAGAAGAAAATAGTTATTCCTAGCCTGCTTCTTATCACCCCGCTACTACGACTACATACTTACATACCCCGCGTTTCCATTCGCACCGCTTCCATTGACCTTTAAACCACCACCACCAGTATGCCTCCGGTCATCCATTTAGTTCGCCATGCGCAGGTACCACTAGACTACCTCCCATATAGCCTGCCTATAGAATACTAATAACGCCAGGGCGTCCACAACCTCAGCACCGCAAACCATGTCATCCATGACCCCTCCCTAACCGATTTCGGTCTCGAACAGTGCCGCACCCTCCGCGACAACTTCCCCTACCACGACCGCATCGGGCTCGTCACTGCGTCGCCTCTGCGTCGCACAATCTACACGGCTCTGCATAGCTTCAGCCCCGTGTTCGAGCGGACCAATGGTGCCGTCAAGTTAGTTGCGCTGCCGGATGCGCAGGAGACGAGTGACGTGCCGTGCGATACGGGGAGCAACCCGGAGGTGTTGCGGAAGGAGTTGATTGTGGAGAAGGATGCGCCGGTGGATTTGGGACTGTTGACGCCTGAGTGGAATGTCAAGGTATTTCCTCCCTGGAGTTTGTGGTAAGGGGATAACGTTGGTTAATTGCTGCTATAGAAAGATCGCTACGCTCCCACCAACCAAGCGATTAAACACCGTGCCCGCGAGGCCAGACGATGGTTAAAGGCCAGACCCGAAAAGGAGATTGTGCTGGTGACCCATGGTGGGTTCCTGCATTATCTCTCTGAGGACTGGGAGGATAGCAGTCAATTCCAGGGTATGTCCGGCGCCAATCAGCAACGACGATGAGCCACAATCTGACCTGATGTAAAGGAACCGGCTGGAAAAACACCGAATACCGCACGTTCGTCTTCTCTGAGGAAACTCATACTGATGACTTGGAAGGCTATCCGCTGGATGGCGACAACGCCACTTTGGTGGAGACGATCGAGTCGCGACACCGTCGTGGTAAGGACGGCCCGACGCCGCACCGCGAGCGCCAGAAGACGTTGTACAAGATTGGTACGCAGGGCTGGGAGGACCAGGGCTTGCAGTTGAGCACCGCAGAGCGGGAGGCTGCCAAGGTGCCTGGGGGTAAGGAGGTCAAAGGAGTCCGGGTATAGAGCTGTTCAAGAGACGTTATTAGAGTTATTTTTGGTAGACAATGGGTTAGAGGATATATTCAAGATTGGATAAAGAGGTAGAATCGAGACTTGTTATAGACGCGACTAGGGTTGACAGAAGGAAAGCATGTATCCTTGGTTATCATCGAGGGAAAGGCCGTTTCAAACGGCATTTCCCATTGGAAACAGAAATAAATCTCCTTTGTTATTTCATCCATTTCAACCGTACAAAGGGAGTTGCCGGGGGTTCTTGCAGCCCTGACAACGGCTGAAACGGATAATGCCCATTCATTCATTCTTCGACCGCTGGCACAAAGACTTCGACTTGGATGCAGAAGACTTCTGGCTATAAAAGGTCGAAGCGACTGAACCTGGACTAAGCATCCCAAGTATTCTACAGTCGTCGTGACTTACTGCTCGCATTGCTATACTCCCACTACTCTCTCAACAGGTAAGCCCTCTGGCTTGATGGGACCGGGCTAATACTCGCAGATTGAAAATATAACCCGAATACGGGCTTTGATATTGAATTTTTATATTGCTGCTTCAGATGGATGCCAGGTTTGAGATTTCTATTTCTATGTCTACCTCGACCACCTGGACCCATTGAAGAGCGATACTAACGTGATCATTGATAGGATAGTGCACTATGAACTGCGGTATTCCCGACTGCATTTCAATGATCAGGTATGCTCTTTTCCCTGATCTTTGGCTAACGGTGTATGTGTATCTAGGGTCTGGACAGGTGCTATCACCATCTATACTCAACCAACCATGGCTCAGTTGACATAGTGGAGAAATAAAAGAGAGGTACGCATCTCCCCTTTCCCCGTCCCTTTGGCTGACTGGATGCAGAGCATACACACTTTGCTTTTTCTTCCCCAGCGACGGCTCGTACCTTATCGTGGTGCTGGGGTATAGTAATCTATCCATTGCCGGTGGCAGTCAAGCTGGCAATGGTAGACGAAGCCAAAACGAGCTTGTAGAGTATGTATTTCTGCATAGGCATAGCCGAGTTTGCACCGCGCTTGCGTAAGACAGGTCCACTCCCGAATAGGTAATAATGAAGCTATCCCTAACTAGATCAATAGTTGACAGCATTGACCAATGCCACGGCCACAAACGTAACGATCTTCGCAGAAACTGTTAAAGCATGCGTCCTATTATGGGTTCCGTGCCAAATCACACAGGTGCCTTGTTCTCCATCCCGTCCGCGCTGACCTATGTTATAGGTATATCCGGGGCCTTCTCGGGACTCCTTTTGGTGCACTGCGCCTCTGGATGAGGTGTAGTCAGGATATTCCGTGCACGGTATTATGGTATAATATAGCAGCCTGGTCGGTTCTTGGCGCAATTGACAATGCTAAGGGGTGCCAATGGATGTAGCAGATATAGCACAGTATAGACCGTGACACGGGGAGGCGTTCCCTGCAGCACAAGTAATACGGAAGAGCCCGAGATCCTATAGAACCGCCTTCAATCATTTCACAGCCCGCAAAACGACTTGGACTCCGGCGTGCTCTGCAGCGTCGAATATTGCAGCCTTGATTGATCTTTGTATGCCGGCGATAAGATAACTAAAGCCTAAAAATAGCCCGATCAGCAGTGGCGCAGTTGCAGTTGGTCTTCTCCGCCTTTGTACGAGTACGACGACGGCCGACGACGAGGACACGACGGCGCCATATAACTTGCTCTACACAACCCTTCCATGAACCTCGTTGTTTCTGGCCAATTGCGCATCTTGGATCCCGACTGGCGTATGCAAGATGCTCGACGAGAACCTTCCCAGTATGCCTGTCCCCTTGCTGCCCCTGGATACATTCCTCCTCTGTGCTCCGGGGTATATACAGAGCTAACCACAACAGCATTCTACCTCAAACCCAGCCAGCAACAAAAACACATCTGGACCGTGTTTCTCTGCCATCATGGTAACGAGCCCTATCCTGCCTACACCCTGCGCTACCCGGACCCGGCCTCCCCATCTACTTCCAAGAACCGCTACGCCATCGCCCTCTGCGACCCCTACGTCCCGGATATCATCTACGGCGAGATCCTGATCAAACCAGAATGGACGCAGCCGTCGCTGTCAGCCGATGCCATTCGCCAAAACGGCGGAGAGACACCACCGCCTGAACCGCTCCTCCCTTCCAAATTCACCGTGTACCTATACAACCCGGACCAGGAGATCGAGGTGCGGTACAAGCCCAAGACGTGGAATAGCCCGGCTGCGTGGGACTTTGAAATGCCACAGCATACGTTTCGCCAGCCGTCAAGTTCGACGCTCGATCGCACGCAGCTAGATCCGGCCATTGCGGACGTCACGCCCAAGCTGCGCTTCGGGTGGCGCAGAGATAGCAAGTTGTCCAAGGATCTGGTGTGCTTGTTGTTCGGGAAGACGGCGATGATCCCGGATACGAGTAACGCGAAGTCTTCGTCAAAGAACAAGAACAACAGCGGCATGAAGGAACCCGGTATTACCATCTCCATCTTCAAGGCCCTGCGCGAGATGACCCTGTACGAACCGAATCTGTATCGTGTCGAGATGGAGGATTTCAAAGGGTTGGAGGTCGTTTTGTCTCTCGGGGCCGTGGCTATTCGCGATGTTTGGTTTGGGACGTTGAAGGATGCGTTTCACGTGGATTATGCCGCTCTTAAGTCTCAGTCTGTTCAGAAGAAGCCTATGCAGGGACCTGCTGCTGCTGCTCCTGCCCCCGCTCCCGCTGTAGCTGCCACTACGGCTGCACCTATGGCAAATAGCCAACCTCCCACTGTTTCCGGCGCATTAATCCCGTCCCGTCCCCAACAAAAACCTCCAGGCCCAATTCCAGCACAGCGTCCAGAAGACCGACACCAAAAGAAGCAATCCGGAGCGGACGAAAGAGCCCGCCGCAAGAAACAAGCCGAGGTCGAGAAGGAAACCAAACGCCTACAGAAAATTTACGGTAAAGAGGAAGAACAGGCGCGTCGGCAGCGACCAGCCTCCCATCCACCGCAGCACCCGCGTCCTCAACGGCCGGCTCAAAGACCTGCCCAGCAAACACACCCATACGCATATCCACACCCTTATCCCCAGGGCTCGGCCCCCCACAGGCCACCACCCGCTCAGCAGCGCCCGTCACAACCTCCCCGGCCAAATCCCCCGCCCCGACCAGCTGCGGCGGCAGCAATGTCGACGCCGTATCTTGTCCCGGGCCCGGGGCCTTACGGATATGGACCTGCTCCTGGATACGGACCACCGCCTCATAACCGTCACTCGTCGGTGCAGTTCCTCCCGCAGCCGTCGCGGCCTCGTCCTTCGCCGCCGGGGGCAGCAGATGGCGGGGGCAAGTTACAGCAGAAAAAGAGCAGTTTCTTCGGGTTTGTGAGGCGGTCGTCGGATGATAAGGATAAGTTGCAGAAGAAAAGGAGTTCTGTTTTCTGATACCCTTTTTTTTTTTTTCCCCTTTTGCTACAATGGGTTGGTTCGGTGTTGCTGGCGTTTGGGTAAAAGTTGTTTATCTATCTATACTGCACATACTCGGTCTATCAAATGGCTGAAATGAATTGATTGAATTCATGAACATATATGCCATGCACGTAACTCATATATATACACTCCAGTATACACCACGCCACACCCAACACCAGGCCTGAAATAGAATGACAACCAAAAATCAATAATCAAACGACTGCTCCAACAAGCCTCTCAGCTCCTCCCTCTCAGCCTGCAACTCCTCGTTCAAATTCGGCGCCAACATCAAAACTCTCTTCTGCGGGATCGTGCCCTCGACCAAGGCATCGACATCACCCGCCTTAAAGCCCAGGTCCTTCAACCCGCGCGGCTGACCACCCAGCTTCAACAAGAACTTCGCAATCGCCTCGCCAAGCACTTCACCCGCGCTCTCGCGCTTCACGTTGGAGATGTCCACCCCGAACGCCTCCGCGGCCGCCAAGTGGCGATCGGGGTTCGACGGCGCCGTGAACCGGAACACCGCCGGCGCGGTGACGGCGACGGACACGCCGTGCGGGATGATTGGGTGCGGGACCGCGTAGCCGCCGTGCTTGTAGCCCGGGTTCTGCGAGGAAATCGGGTAACTCATGCCGTGGCACAGGTGCACGCCTGCGTTCCCGAACCCCACGCCTGCCAGGGTGGCGGCGAGGAGCATCTGCGACTGGGCCTCGAAGTCGTCGGGGTCGTGCACGGCGCGCGGGAGATACTCGACGCAGCTGCGCAGGGCTTGGAGGGAGAAGATGTCGGAGATCGGGTTGGCGCCTTGGTACGCGGGGCGTTCGATGGGGTTTGCGGGCCGCGGGGTGCGTTCGTTGTAGGGGATGGCGGTCCACGATTCGAGCGAGTGGCAGAGGACGTCGAGCCCCGAGGCGGCCTTGACCGAGGCGGGCATGGTGCGCGTGTTGATCGGGTCGCAGATGCCCAGGGTGGGTTTGAGGTTGCGGTGCGCGATGCCCGTTTTGGCTTTCTTGGACACCAGGTCGAAGATGGCGGTTCCGGTGGTCTCCGACCCCGTGCCGGCTGTCGTGGGTACGGCGATGAGCGGCCTCAGCGGCTTGGTCACAGGCAATCCCTTGCCCAACGGAGCGTTGACGAAATCCAGAAAGTCGGCATCGGGGAAGGTTGTGTACAAATTCATGAGTTTGGCCGTGTCAATGACCGACCCGCCGCCTATACACATTAACCATCATTCATACTGCCAGCTAAAATGCCACCTCAAATAACAAAACAGCAAAAAGAGAGAGAGAGAGAGAGAGAAAGCAACTCACCAACGGCAAGATACGCATCCGCTCCATACAGCCTCGCAAAGTTAATGGCCTCTTTGACCGAGCTATCCTTTGGCTCGACCCTGACCTTATCAAACACCGTGAACTCCACATCTTCGTGACTGAGCCCCTCGACCGCCTGCTTCAGCGCATCCAGCTTCGCGACGTTCTCGTCCGTGACAATGCACACGCGGTTGGCCCTGAGGTTCTTGAAGTCCATGCCGACTTCCTTGGTGGAGCCCGGACCGAACCGGATACTCGAGGCGGCCATTTCAAAGGCATATTCCTTCTGGCGCGAGGGGTCCACGGGGGTTGCGAGGTGACGCTGTGCGAGGGAGAGCAGGTTGGGTTTGTGGTGGTGGTGGTGAGACGGGTTTCCGTGGCAGGGACAATTGGGTGGATGGGTGTATTGCACCGTGCGGAGAAGGGAGCGGGCCCGCATCGAAGCCGAGGGGGGTATACGGACGGACATTTTGGCTGGGTCAATGGTCGAAGAACCGGATGTAAAGCATGGAGTGCAGTGCAGAGGAAGAGTCGAGTCGAAGTCGGGGTCGAAGTCGGAGTAGAAATACGCCGGGGTAAAAAGACTGCGGGGAACAAACGCCGATTTGGGGATTGGAGAACCGAGGCTAAATTGGGGAATGCTCACGGAGATATCGGGGATACGATGATCTGGACGGGACGGAGTATACCTTGTGTATGCAGCTGTCTGATGGAGAGGTTCTGATATTCTTGCTGAATATGTTATATTATACACCAGTGGGCTCAATGGAGCAGTCACAGTACAGGCCAGTCTAACAAAACTGCACCTTCAAATCCTCCCGGGCATCCACAACCCTAACCTGGCTCCCTCGAGGCGGCACGCCATCCGTCCAATGGACCTCCGGGGTAGCCGGCTGCACCTGCACGCTGCTGCCCTCGAACGGATCCCCAAACACATCCGAGATATCATACCACACGCGGCTTTCGTTGTGGTTGAGGTTATACGCGAAGATCGTCTGCGGCTTGCCCGAGAAGAGCCCGTCCGGCTGCGTCGTGACTTTCATCGCGATGCCGCCGGAGAGCGGGTCGTGGCGGTACGGTTCGCGGTGTTGGTGGGACGGGGCGATGGTGTGCTGGGGGGAGATCTGGGAGCCCACGGTCCAGAGGTAGAGCGGGTAGGCGCAGGAGTTGTGGATGATGGCCGTGCCGGCGGTGGTGTTGGCTGTGTTGTGGTCCCGTTGGATCGGACGGTGCAGGTGTTGTTTCAGATTCATGTTGGCGTTGGTACGCACGTTGATACCGGAGGAGCCGTGGGGGATGGCGCTGGTCAGGGTTAGGAGGAAGAGGAGAGACAGCGTTTTGAGGGTGGTCATTTTGGTTGGCGTGTGTAGCTGTGTATTCCTTTGTTGAATGGATTGGTGTATGACTGATTGATGAAATTCGTAGACTCATGAAAGCCTGGAGTAGGTTCTTATATCTATACAAGATGGGAAATTATGAATATCGCCCGGTATGACAAGGAGTTATCACTAACACAGTTATATCGGTTATATCGTGTCACCCCTCTGTACACGGTCATTATATACAAACGGGAACACAAGTTCTCGTACTCCGTTCCCGTATCTGCCTGTGCTTCTATAACAGCACCACATCCGACGTCCCCAAGGGCACCTCTCCCTTACGTGCCACCACCTGTAGGTAACCCGGCGATTCAACTTCCGTCAAATGTGCCATGGTTTCAAATCCCGTCCGTTTCTGCGACATCAGCAGCGTCCGCTCCATGGAATCCGCCGACGGCAGCGACATCACCGCCCAGTTGTCGTGCTCCGTCGCCCCGTTCCAGCTCATGTACACGTCCGCCGTGTCCTCCGTCGCCCGCTGCACGACGACGGCCGGCTTCCAGAAGGGGATGGCCTTCCACGGGCACTTGTACCCCCGGTACGATGCCACCTCGTTATCCACGCCAAACTGGACCGTCAGCACCATCCGGTTGTTTTCGTCGAACTCCTTGACTTTGGAAATGGACCCGTAGCCCAGCACGACGTGCTGCGAATTCTCATTGAGCTGATAGCTACCCTGGCTGACACTGTGGACGATATCGTCCGCATCGCTGAGCACCCGCAGCGGCGTCACCTTGCGGTTGACCAGGTCCACGGCCAAACTCAGACCCGTGGTCTCGGCGACAGTCTCCGTCGGCGTGTTGGCGTTGTTGAACAGATCCATAATCAGCCCTTCCGCTGTCTGGTTGAAGACGCGGATATCATGCTGCCACGAAAAGATGGCGGCGTCGTCGACATCAAAATCGCCCTCCCCCTTGGCCCCGCTCAACTGCCACACAATCGACCCGTTGTTGTGCACGTAATATCCGGACCAGTAGTGTCGCATCGAAATCATGTATCCGTCGTCCATCAACCCCACCGCGTTGATATGGTACGTATCCCAGGGGTTCGATTGGGTGCCAAACTCTTCCCCGAGCCCCTGCTTGGACTCCTCCAGTGGGATCTGGTCGAGATGGTCGAGCGCACTCCAGGAGTGGACCACCTGGTTCGTGGCGATATCAATCTCGTAAAACATCGCATCCAACATAAACATCTCCGGCGCGCCCCCCACGGCAGTCAGGTCGTGCGGGGTGACGTTGTACGCGGTGACGAGGAGAGTGTCGCGATCCGTGATCTGGCTTTCGTGCAAGTCGATATACGAGTCGCGCGGTTCCCCGTCGGGGGTCACAAAACTGTCCTGCAGCTCGACCGTGTAGATTTCCGTGTAGGTATTGTCGAGAATGTGCACCGCGCCGTACCCATAACCCAGAAGCGTCATATCGCCGGCCCAGAAGGTGATCACATCCTGATTGTAGAGACGCTGGACCTTGAAATTGGCCGTGACTTCCATGGGCGACTGGTACACCAGATCTCCATTCAGGTCATAGATCAGCGCGGCCGTGCCCTCCGCCTCATTCCCACGCGGCCCGATGAAGATATACCCGGGGTCGGGCTTGTCGCCTCCTGTCGAGACCTGAAGTCGTGGCGGACGAAACGGTTCCGTGGCGGCGGTGAAATAAGGCCAGTCATTCGCCACCGCCTGTAGGGAGAACAAGAGGGCGACACCGAAGATGGCCCAACGCATGGTCAAATTAGGGGGACCTTTTTTAAAAATATTATTACAGGGAAAAGGAGGAAAAGAGCGACTAGACCAGGGGAATGGAAGAAAGACCGAAAGAAGTTAAAAGACCAAAAAGGAGGAGCGCATGCCACACCATCAGGTTAATAAAAGAAGGCCGGACGCCACGGCAGCTAGTGACGAGTCTCTGGAGGCTGGATCGGCAGGACCACTTTGAAGGACCACCCAGCCGGAGAACGAGTCAAAAGTGTTTGACTTCAAACAATGAGAGGGTTGGAGAGAGTCAATGGCTGTGAGGTCGCGAGAGATGCCAGTGTTATACCCGGATGGACCAGTGTCAGAATCGCCGGAATACAGCACAAAACGAAAGTCTTGCCGGGGCTTCTTCGGGTGCTGATTGATATCTGTTCCGTTGGATGTTGATTACATCGCCGAGATTTGCATTTTCCGGATTCGATCTGCCTCCGTTTCTGCGCCGGATAAGATACGTCGCAGTCACGTGGTGGTCGAGGACTATACACTATTGGCCCCCCTATGTGTATGATCTTAAGCAGGTCATTCAGGAGACCTATACCAGACATGCTACAGATGCAATAGAGCATTCTCATATCGACTTTTTACAGGCAACGTCTATCAATGGGCTCAAGTAAATGCTTGTAGGTGGTATGACTGGATACTACTGTGGAACAGGCTTTGAATGCGCTCATCAACAAGGTCGTCTAGTAGCAGTAAAGCAGTCTGGTTCCTAGATTCTTTCCTCTTGTTCTGCTGGGTCTTCATCAATAAGAAATCAGGCAGTGATTCAGGATCAATCACAGTTGCTTTTCTTTCATTGTTCTGATTGTATCGTTCTCTACCTCCAGTCTCCGCTGCGTCTTCCGTCTACAGCCATATTGCCTCATTGGTTCTGATCCAGTCTCGAATATCCCTGGTAGTCCTGCCACAAGGTGCAGGCAGTCATTGGTGATGTAGATCCATTGCTTCTTAAGGCTCTTCGATCTCTGCATTAAGGCCAGCTACATCATCTCGTCTTCTGCGCTCTCTCCGGATCCGCCAACATCTCCCGATTCCACCGAGGATCCTGACTCTCCGTCACAGGCGCCCAGCCCAATTGAATCTAAACCGTTACCACCAACGAAGTCCCATC
Organism: Aspergillaceae sp. MA 6039; assembly: GCA_003004485.1. NCBI lineage: Eukaryota > Fungi > Ascomycota > Eurotiomycetes > Eurotiales > Aspergillaceae > Aspergillaceae sp. MA 6039. The sequence continues at coordinate 22,287 of PQMF01000117.1, read as the reverse complement.
CCCAAAATGACCTAGGGGGTAAACAGGGGCAAACACACCTGCATGACCTTCTGATCCCAATCTTTCACAAAACTCTTGACTTTCTCATCCACGATCTCGAAAATCGCCGCCGCACTCCACCGCGCCTTTCTCGGCGTCCCGCCCGTCTCCGCCTCGCTCGGAATCCCCTTGTACGGCTTCCCGCAATGCGAGCCCTCGGCCGTGTATCGCAGCAGCACGTGTCCGTCCTTGGCCCAGGCCTGGTCGTAGCGCACGATGCGCAGGTCCGAGACGGACTCCATCACGTGCGCGTGCGAGTCGGCGTAGTCCTGTGGGGTGGTGCAGCCGGGGAAGGTCGAGGGCGACCAGAAGTGGCTGCGGGAGGGCGGGTGGCAGAGGTGGGCGACGGAGGAGGCGCCTTGGTTCTCGGTGGGGGAGTAGGCGATGGCCATGTAGGACTTTGCGATGGCGATGTTTTTCTGGGTTGTTAGGGCGGGTGTGGTAGGTCTGGATGATGGTGTCGGGGGCTTACCTCCTCCTCCGGGGTCTGGGGAGTCGACACGATGGTTGGAGGCTGGGACATTGTCTCGACCTGGATACTGAGTACCTGGACTTGAAGGTTCGGTCTTGCATGGCATGGTAGACATTCTTATACCTGACGCGGTATGGCATAAGACGACGCTCATAATGACATCATGCTTCAGGTCTGTCGAAAGCGAGATATACGCCAGAGTAGAACGACAGAATACAAATGTCGCTGCTGGCTCTCAAGCAGGTACATGGACTAGATCATCAGATAACGATTAGATCTGATTTACCCAAGACGGAAATCCGGGGTAATGTGGGGAAGTCCAGCATCAAGTATACTCTGACGGAGTGCAGATTCACCATACTCCCTACTCCATCGCTCATCGTATTCTATCCTCGTAGCCAGCCAAATTGAGTTCGGATTCAAACTCAAGAGTAATCAATCTGTACCACAATTCACGTCTATTCAAGCACTATTCTTGTTTTCCCCCCCGATAAGCTCCTTGCACCGTGCAAGCACGCCATCCCGCCCGCCCAATGGCCCATCCAAAGCCAACCACGGACCGCGATTGTAACAAGGATGCAACCGTGCGAAGCTCCGTTATTGGTGCTTTCGAGTCATCAGCTGTCGCTCCTCGTGTTGGCATAAGTACTTAAAAAGGGTATGGCACCGCTCTGAATTCGTTAATTCTCCGTACGGATTACCCCGACTCTGCATTAACTTGTCGCGCAATGGGCCGCAGACTGGGCCTCTTCCGCGCCGTTTACCTCGTGTCCGCCAGTTGCATGGGCTCGTTCGCCTTTGCTTTCGACACGGGCGTGATCAGCGGCGTGTTAACCCTCAAGTCCTTCCAGAATGACTTCCGCTACGGCTCAGCGCAAAAGACATCCGTCAACTCGAATGCCGTCTCCATACTACAGGCCGGCGCCTTCTTCGGCTGCTTCTTCACCATGCCGGTCGCCGCGAGACTGGGACGCCGACTCGGCCTGATCATCAGCTCCCTGGTATTCTCCGTCGGCACCATCCTGCAGCTCCTCAACACGCACACCCTGGGCACGTTCTATGCCGGTCGCGTGATCGCGGGTCTGGGCATTGGAGCCGCGACCGTGCTGATCCCCATGTATGCGGCCGAGATGTCGCCGCGGGAACTGCGGGGCCGGCTGGGATCGTGTTTCCAGCTGTTCTTTGCGCTCGGGGTGATGGTGGCATACTGGGTGGGCTATGCAGTCGATAAGGATCAGCCGGTGGCGACGAAGCAGTGGCAGATTGCGCTGGGATTGCAGTTGTTAGCGTCCACGCTGTTGCTGGTCGGCATGTGTACGGTGTCGGAGAGTGCACGGTGGTTGGCCGCGAAGGGCCGGACACAGGAGGCGTGGGAGTCCTTGAAATGGGTGCGTGGGGGAGAGGAGACAGATGCGCTGCGCGAGGAGTTCAATGAGATCATGGCTGGCATCGAGGAGGAGGCGCGGCTGCGAGACGGCTTCTCGTGGAAGGAGCTGCTTCTCCCCGCGAATCGCAACCGGCTCTTCATCGCCGTGACCATCCAGCTCTGTGCGCAGCTGACGGGGAATACCTCGCTGGCGTACTATGCGAACCAGATCTTTGCCGCCGTCGGGGCCGGGGGTGCGTCCAAGCTGGTGACGGGCTTCTTCGGCGTGGTCAAGGTGTTCGGGGTCTTCGTGTTCCAGGCCCTCGTGATGGACCGCATTGGCCGTCGCGTGCCGTTCATGGTTGGCGCGTTTGCCATGGGCTCCTTCATGCTCGTCATCGCCTGCGTCCTGGCGACGCACCCGACGAGCACTGGGTCCAGCGGCGGCACCTCCAAAGCCGGCATCGCCATGATCATCATGACCTACGCCGAGGCCTTTAGCTATAACATGTCCTGGGGCCCGCTTCCCTGGCTGTACGTCGGCGAGATCTTCTCCAGTCGCACCCGTGAGGTCGGCGTCGCCGTGGGAGGTGCATCGCAGTGGCTGTTCAATTTCATGATGTCGCAGGTCACGCCTCATGCTATTAACAACATCGGGTGGCGCATGTTTTTGATGTTTGCCATCTTCAATTATGCAATTATTGCGTATTCGTGGTTGTTTCTGAAAGAGGTGCGTACACACTCTGGTCGTCTGGAATACATGGCTAACATGAGCAGACTGAGAACGTTTCCCTGGAGGAAATGCAGGACGTCTTTGGAGGCTCTCCCCAGACTCACAATGATCTCAAACAAACAGAAGAGACGGTCAATCAGGAGGTTGCCCAGGGACCAAAGACAGATACTTCACGGACTTAGCCCTAGCTCGCGTACATAGACAGTTATATGAACATATGTATCATCAACCTGCTGAGCAGTTAGCCAATCAAATCTCACACAATGGTAAACTAGCCAGAGCTCATCAGACTGTTCTCCCAGGTGCTAGCGAAGCCCTCGTCAAGTTCTGTATAGTCCAACCAAGGAACTGTTTGCAGTGAAGATACCAGCCCAGGCGGTGTAAGAGGGCAGATAGAGGGGCTTATCGATTGTCTTCACCTTTTCCTATACAACTGCAGACATCCCATAACTACATAATCCCACTTTACCGGTACCAATCCACGCCATGGACGCCAGACCCCTCGGATCCCCGAGCATAGATGTATGCAGCCCCCTATGACTCCCGTATAGCGACCATAACTAACCAAGGGGGCCAATCAACAACCAGCTCCCCATCCTCACCTCCCAAGAATCCTCCCCCGCCCTCCTCTTCCCCTCCTTCACCTCAACAATCGCCTGGTCCCTGGGCCTAGCCTTGCGCACGCGCATCCTTTCCCTCCCGCCGGACCAGCGCAAACCGGCTCTGGTCTCCATCTCGCTGGTGACCGGTTGCGCCGCGGAGCCGCACATCGTCTTCCAGTGCGCCACGGAGCCCGGCACCGTCGTCGATAATGAGATCTGGGTGCGGCGCAAGCGGAATACCGTGTTGCGCTGGGGCCTGTCGACCTGGTTGATGCGGTGTAAGATGTTGGCCAGTAGTAGTACAACGGAGGTGGAGGGGGCCTTTGTGAAAAAGAACGCGCTGAAGAGTTCGAATGGCGGGTCTGCGGCGGATGATTATGCCATTCATGGAGGTGGGTTTCCAGTCAGGGTGAAGGGCGTGGATGGGGTGGTCGGGGTGATTGTTGTCAGTGGCTTGAAGCAGGAGCATGATCATCAGGTTATTATCGAAGTCCTGCAAGAGTTCCTGCTGCAAGCCGGTAGCTCCTAATTAAAATAGAATACGTACGGATGGAAAACTGTCAGGTATCATGCAATTTCTCAATGCTAGCTAAAAAAAAACACACGATAACATATTCTAAAAGCAAAACTCCATTAAGAAAAATAAAAACGGTATAATAATTTTACAGTTCGTCATGCCCAGCAGGCTCCTCGTCCTCGCCCGGTGCAGCGCCACCGCCGTACAACTTGCTGGTGATCGGGTACGCCACGTTGGACAGCTGCTCCTTCTGCTCCTCAAAGTCCTCAGTGGTGGCAGTGGCCGCGTTGTCCTCGAGCCAGTCAGACACCTCCTTGACGGCGTCCAGAACGGCTTGCTTGTCATCCTCATCGATACGGCCACCCAGACCCTTCTCATCGTTGACCTGGTTCTTCAAGCTGAAAGCGTAGTTCTCCAGACCGTTCCGAGCCTCGATCTTGCCCTTGATGGCCTTGTCTTCCTCGGCGAACTGCTCGGCCTCGTGGAGCATACGGTCAATCTCTTCCTGGCTCAGGCGGCCCTTGTCGTTGGTAATGGTGATGGACTCGGCCTTGCCAGTACCCTTGTCACTGGCACCAACCTTCAGGATACCGTTGGCATCCAGCTCGAAGGAAACCTCGATCTGGGGAACACCACGGGGAGACGGGGGAATGCCAGTGAGCTCGAACTTGCCGAGCAGGTTGTTGTCCTTGGTCAAGGAACGCTCTCCCTCATCTAGTTGCATATTAGCGATTGCTCTGAAAAAAGGGCTCCATCGTTGGTCAACTTACAAACTTGGATCAAGACCGTGGGCTGATTGTCAGCGGCGGTCGAGAAGATCTGGGACTTGCGGGTAGGGATGACGGTGTTACGGGGGATCAACTTGGTCATGACACCGCCAGTCGTCTCAATACCCATGGTGAGAGGGTTGACATCCATCAGAACAACATCGCCGGCGGCTTCCTCACCAGCGAGGACACCACCTTGAACAGCGGCACCGAAGGCAACGGCCTCATCGGGGTTGATACCCTTGCTGGCCTTCTTGCCGTTGAAGAACTCCTCGAGGAGCGACTGGACCTTGGGAATACGAGTGGAACCACCGACCAGGACAATGTCGTTGACCTCGGACTTCTTGACCTTGGCGTCCTTGAGCACCTGCTCGACAGGCTTCAGGGTACGCTTGAACAGATCCATGTTCAGTTCCTCGAACTTAGCGCGAGTCAGGGTCTCGGAGAAGTCCTCGCCGTTGTGGAAGGCTTCGATTTCAATGCGGGTCGACATCTGGGAAGACAGGGTACGCTTGGCCTTCTCAACTTCGCGCTTCAGTTTACCCATAGCCTTGAGGTCCTTGGTGACATCGACATTGTTCTTCTTGTTGTACTGCTTGACAAAGTGGTGGATGACACGGTGGTCAAAGTCCTCACCACCCAGGTGGGTGTCACCAGCGGTAGCCAAGACCTCGAAGACACCGTTGTCAATCGACAAGAGGGAGACATCGAAAGTACCACCACCAAGATCGTAGACGATGACCTGACGCTCATCACCGGTCTTGTCCAAACCGTAGGCGATAGCGGCGGCGGTAGGTTCGTTGACCACACGGAGAACGTTGAGACCGGCAATGGTACCGGCGTCCTTGGTGGCCTGTCTCTGAGCGTCGTTGAAGTAGGCGGGAACAGTGACAACGGCGTGGGTGACCTTCTTTCCAAGGTAGCCCTCGGCGATATCCTTCATCTTGCTCAAGACCATGGCGGAAACCTCCTCGGGGGTCAAGGTCTTGGGGCTCTTGTTCACATCCACCTTGACCTGGGGTTTTCCGTCCTTGTTGACAAGCTTGAAGGGGAAGTTCTTGGCGTCCTTCTGGACATCCTTGTCATCGAACTTGCGACCAATCAATCGCCTATCCTCATGTTAGCTCCAAGCAAACTGGAAAATCAGAAAAAACCGAAGAAAAGCTCACTTGATGTCAAAGATAGTCCGGGTAGGGTTGGCGGCGTATTGGTTCTTGGCGGCGTCACCGATCAAACGCTCCTCATCCGTGAAAGCCACGTACGAGGGAGTGATACGGTTTCCTTGGTCGTTGACGAGAATCTCGACTTTTCCATTCTGCATCACACCGACACACCTGCTCCGTGTTAGCTTTCATTCCCGCGTTTCTCATTTCCTTTTCCCATAACGCCATGTTAAGTCGCCACGTACGAATAGGTAGTTCCCAGGTCAATACCGACAACTGTTCAAAACGTACTGTTAGCTATTATCCCGACAATAACCGAAGTCCCAATTCAACGTACCAGTTCCATAGCTCTCATTTAGTGACGAGTCATCTTCAGCGTGTGCGGAACCCGAAAACGCCAACGGAGCGATGAATACAAGAAGCAAGTAGAAGATGGTGGTCCAAGCCGTGTACGGCTTAGCAGCACCACTACGACTCGACATTCGAGCCATCATGAAGTGGTTAAGAGGGAAAAGAAAAAGGGTATCAACGACGTAGCCAGCTAATTCGTAGCTCGTCCAGAGGCGGGTTTTTCAAAGAAAAAAAAAGAAAAAGAAAACCCTGTCTTCTGAAAGTTTTCCCTCAATCACAGCGGGTATAATAAACAGGAAAAGAACAGGTGGAAAAAAGAAGAAATCACACAGGGTTGTCGACTGGGACCAGAGAGGAGGGTTGAAGAAGAGAGAAGCTGAAGCCGACGACGAAGACGCGCTCTTCTTGTATTGTTCCGAGTCGGCGCAGCGGCCATGCTGGCCTTTTCGCTCGCTGCAGGTTACTCCTCGCTCCCTGATTGGCTGGGGTGCTCCTGGCTGAGTCAGTGGGTGCCACCAATCAGCTTGCGTTCTGGCTCACCGTCGGGATTTCTGCCGGTGCGCGGTCACCGCCCGCAAGGTGTTCATCCATCAGGGCAAGTGCGAGTGGCCAATCCGAGAGCGCAGTGGCGTGCGTCGAACTTACTAGAAGTGGACCCTGTTCCTGAAGAGGAATAGTTCCTGTGGCCGAGTTGCCTCAAGGCAGACTGTGACTAAGCAGGGCTATTTTTTACCTGCAGCGATCGGCGGCTTTCCAGATTCGGCCATCTGAGGCTGATGGACACTTGGCTTCCTCAAGGCTGACAGAGTGGACTCTAGCTAGCAATTCTATACAGTTCTATTGCCCACACAGGGTAATTACCCTAAGCTAGCTATTCCAGTAACCCTGCCGCCACAGTGTCTCCACCCGCCCGGAGAACAACCCTTGTAGGCGCCTCCAACGGCACGCCCTGTTCCATCTCGACCACGATCCGCGCCACACTCCCCGGTGCCACAATCTTGGGTTTCTTCTTCACTGGCGCGCCAGAGCCCTTGTCCAGGGTCGCAACGAGTTTGCTGATGCGTCCGGGTACATGGAGGCGTCCACGGTGGATATCCACCATGCTGGGCATGAGATGTCCGAATGAGAGCACCTTGGCCGTGAAGCTGTTGATGTTCTGGATTGGCGTCGAAGGGTGGCAGACCACATCGCCGGAGCGGAGATGGATGGGGTCGATGTTCGCCAAGTTCAGGACCACGTTTTGACCGGCGACGGCCCAGTCGCTAGCTTCTTCGTCGACTTCTAGGCTGCGGATCGTTGCCGTTTCCCCGCTGGGCATCGTGAGTATTTGATCGCCAAGTTGGAGACTGCGGCCTCAATGCGGCCGGAGATCGAGAGCGGGTTCTGCACGCTCCCTCGGAAGACGTCTGCGATTGTCATTCGTAGGGGCTTGTCAAGCGCATGGGAGTAACGCTCCGAGGTTTCGAGTTCATCGATCAGGCTTCGTCCGGTATACCATGAAGCGTTGGGGTCTTCACTCCGTTTGGTAATATTGTCTCCCTGGATACCAGAGCAAGGTACAAACGCAATGTTCTTCGCTTGGAACCCGGCGGCTATCAAGAAAGACGAAACCTGCTGCTCGATCTCCTCAAACCGACCCTCGCTCCATTGCACCGAGTCCATCTTGTTCACGGCCACGACGATCTTCTGCACACCCATACTCCGTACCAGCAACGCGTGCTCCTTGGTCTGGCCTTTCAAGCCGGACTCGAACTTCCCCGTGCTAGAATCGATCACAAGAACCGCAAAATCTGCTTGGCTAGCCCCAGCGATCATATTGGGCACAAAATCCCGATGGCCCGGCGCATCAACGATCGTGAACGCGGTGTTCTCAGTTTCAAACTTGTTCGTCGCGATATCGATCGTCACACCACGGGCCCTCTCCTCAGAGCCTTGATCCAACACCCAGGCCAACGCAAAGGACCCCTTCCCTAATTTCTCGGCTTCCCGTTTGTACTTTTCCAACGTCCTCTGATCCACAGCTTTTAGATCAGCAAGTAAACGCCCCATAAGCGTAGACTTCCCCGCGTCAACATGCCCTATTGCCTCAGCGTCAGTACACATCCATCCAGCAGGATACCTAATCAGTCTGGAAATAACCAACCAATAACCACAAAATTGGCACTTTTCTTCCGATTAGACCTCTCATACTCCGACAGGACATCAAGATTCTTGCTCTTAATATTCACCTTCTCCGCCACACTCAAGTTCCCCATACCACCAGCCAAATCGGCCTGATTCTTTTTATCACCTGCCGGTTTAGATGCAGGCTGTTTCGACTTGAAGCCTGTCATTCATTGCATTAGGGTGACACTCTCACATCTTTGTCCGAAAAGCCAAACCTTTTGCTGAGCTCTGCGCATTCGCCACTACATCGTCGGGACTCGGGCCTGCAAAGTCAAAAGATTCAGTATGGTCTTGTCCGTAGATCTTCATCAGATCAACGGTATTTGAATGCAAGTGGCTGGGCTCGGTCATTTTCGGACGGGTGCTGTCGCCGACTATCGTGCTGGCGAAACTAGATGGCGGTGCGCGGATGTTGACTTCAGGCTGCTCTTCTTCCTTCTTTACGTCCACTGGCTCCTGTTTTGCCAATTTCCCCGTTTCCTCCGCTCCAGGCTCGGGTCCAGGTTCTGCCGAGGCTGGAGGAGTCTTACTTGGCTCAGTCGACGGCTTCTCCTGGAGTGGAAAAGAAGCCGGAGTCCTTTTACCAAGTGAGCGGAGCGTCGATACGCCTTCCGAGGACTTGTGCGGTTTACCATTGCCAGCTAACCTTTCACGCAAGGACAACGGACCACCTTTTGTTGCCGCCGTCGCAGGTGTCCCGGGACTGCTATCATCAGCACTTGGAGTTGTCGCAGCAGCCGGCGTTGATGTCCCCGAAGGCGCCTTTTCCCCTTCCTTCTTCTTCCGCGCAGCCGCCAGCGCAGCCAACTTGGACACTTTCCCGCCCCCCTCTTGCGCACCACCCAGCAGACCCATGCGAGGATATAACGGTTCCACGAGAATATCCGCTTTGCGATGCGGGGGTACGTTAAGCCATGGAGAGTCACGAAAGAATTCGGCCGCGGAGAAATGCGCCGTTTGCGAGGGTGTAGTTGTCAGGTCTAATGGTGATGGAAGGGGGAACACCGGCACTGAGAACACCTGTTAGAATATGTCCGAACTTCCAGGAGCGTTAGTTTTATGTTCTTTGGCTTTTGTAGTCGGTCGTGTCGAGAGCGAGGAAGGACAGTGACACACACACACATACCTTAATCATTCTATTCAGCCAGGACATCATCCGTCCCAGACCCGAGCCCAGCCACACAACAAAACAAACATGTAACAAGCAAGAGCGGATCCATGATGCTTACCTTTCGCCTGCTTCCCCGCCGTCGTCGGAGGGGCAGCGTTCTGCTGCTGCTTCTTCACCTCCTTGACCTTCTTCCCTAACCAGCAACACTCATCAGCGACTGCAACAAAGTCAAAGTCTCCGGGAGAGAAAAAATAGAGACTAACCTCTTAAATAACCCACCGACTTCTCCACATCATTATAATAATGCCACAGCGCCTCCTGGACCTCCTCCCTTGTCGCGCTGATGGCCGGCTCGCCCGTTCGCAGCTGCAGCAGGACTTGAGCCGTGCATTGCTCGAGCAATTCTTGCTCTTCGGGGTCCGGCGAGTCGTAACCGTCGTCGGAAGCGTAGTCATCGTCGTCGTCGTAGCCTACTGTTTTCATGCGATGGCGCGACATAGTCGTGAGTTGGGAGGGGTGGTTGTTAGTCGAGGAGGGGTAGCTAGCGGTATACCAAGGGTATATATGTATGTCTGGGAAGAAAAGCTATAAATGAATGATTCAACAACGGTCAATGAGAAACCACAAAGTATCCAGCAACACTATGTTAGTCCTGGTGAAGAGTTGTCAGAATGAAGAGTTTGGAAAGATCATTGCCGGCTGGGACGCTCACCACACGTCATTCCCCACTCGGCGCCTGTGATGTATATTTACCACACGGGCCCCAGTTACCACTACGCCCTGGGATTTATTCTGTACGTGGTAGAGGATATGAATGAAAGCAATCGGATTCTATATATGTCGTAGCAAGATATGAAGTCCATCACAGTGCATACACCAAAAAGCCCGCTCGTCTCCGTTCTATAAACCATGCCATGCCAGCCTTGTACGTAGAAAATATGCCCCCCATTTCAACCATTAGTAGTAAAATAAAAGAAAGCAAATCACCGCAACGGACTCCCCGTGAAGAAATTCTCCGAACCAGGTCCCGGGCTCGTAAAACTGCCGTTACTGGGTGTCAGGGCAATGAACCGTCGGAAGTCCTGACGGGGTGTTGTGGGTGCACTGGTCGGTGCTGAGGACCCATCAGTGGCTACAGTTCCAGCAGGAGCACTGGCAGTAGTAGCAGGAGCAGTTGGAGGAGTATTGTTAGTGGTAGTGGTGACGGTAGTCGCGGCAGTAATAGTAGGAGTCCCGTTATTAGGCGTATTCCGGCCACTACCCGCCTGCATCGTGACCGCAGTCCCAGGCCGAGAGAGTACAGTCGCCGTACCATTCCGCGGTGGAGGCCGGAAACCCAACTTCGATCCCTCCCGGAAAATAGCCTCCAGGATCTGATTGACGATCCCTGCGTCTTCGTATTCCTGGAACTTCTTCCACAGCCGGAGGGCCATGCGGGCGTCTTCAATCGAATCGTGGCCCTGCGTCGTGTCCACCGGTTCTTCCTGGATGTATTCCTTGAACACGGCCCAGGCGAGATAGCGAAGACTCAGGCGGCGGTTCTTGGCTGGGTGGAAGTAGAGATATTGCGTGTCCACGGTTTGGCTCTTGGGAACCTGGATGTTGATTTGTCGGAAGTCAGAGGCGAGCCCGTGCCCGACAAAGATACAGCCCAGGTTTAGAAGGAGCCACAGTTTCTTGTAGGCAATCTTGAGCGGCACAAGATTATGTTCGCTGGTCCGTAGGTCCAGGTCGTTTGGCTTGATACCTGAATATTGGGTCACGTAATCGACAATTGGCTCCTTGATGGTGATATAATCATCGATGAAGGGCACGCCCTCTTGCATTCCTGCGCCTCTCAACACCGACACACGCGCAAGCCCGCTTCTACTGGGCCGGACAATCTCCTGCGATCCATCAGCCTTCACATCAATCTCCGCCTTTTCGAGGTCGACGAATTCCGTATCGAGTGCAACAGGGGTACCAGGTCTTGGCTTCTCCGAGTCAGCAAGCGTCCGGCACGACTCGACTGGGCGACCGCCACTTGTAATCAACCACATTAGCATCTCACATTACAGTAGCTTGAATGTCCACTTACTTAAGAGACCACTCGCGGAACAACAAAGTGGTATCGATAAATTGCTTCCACGTATCATCAATCGCATTCCGAGCATCCCTAACCTGGTACGCCAGCACGCACGGAACTTTCCAAGGCTGATTGAACCTCAAAGCCTCATCCTTATCTACCTCCGTAACCAAGAAATCGTTAAACAAATGCCAGCTATCCCATGTTGACTGCGATTCACTAGCCGAAATCGAGACATTGATAAACGAAACCAGATGCGGCTTCTGATGCTCGGGAATATCGAGCTCCGAAACAATACCCACCAGATCATATACTGTCAGACCCGGCATATTGTTCTGCATCCGCACCCGCAGATCCTCGCCTTCGTAGCAGAGGACTTGGCCGGCATTGTCAACAACAATGCCAACCTGCTCCGGGAGCCAGCCAGGGATTGCCCACAGGCGACGGCAGATAGGGTTGTTGAGTGCCGCATTAATCATCATCACAAGAGGCATGCGGTGCACCGTCTTCCGAATCGCAACTTGCTGGTAGCGGCGGCAGTAATTGCACCATCCTCGATTTTGCGTCTCGCGCTCGATACTAGCCCTGAGGATATTGGAGAATCGGTATGCCGGAAGTCTTCGGGCTTGCTTCATATCAATAGGCGGGTATATCAGCTCCGTTGTCAGGGAATTCCCAGCCCTGACAATCTCATTGTGGCAGAACATGCACCGAATCGACTCCGACGCAACCGTAGTCAGGCTACGGTCAAGGTCATCTGATCCCGGTAGAATCATGCGGAAATCGTGCGCAATCTGGCCAAGGAAGAACCGAGTGACCGACTGGATGGCCGAGGAAAGCGACTTGGTCGTAAGATTCTCTTCGAGCAGACCCAGGTTCGACGCTTCACGGAAACTGCTAAACGTCTTCAGTAAATTGGTAGCTTGGCAGTTCTGCCCATTCGCTTTCTCGAGCATGTCGAAAAGATAGCCCATCTCACAGAGCAAGCAGTTCGCAAAGATACAAGGACTAGACGCATGATGAAGCGCTAGGTTTCGCACAATTGGGATAAACTTGAACAGCTGCAGAAGAGCATTGGTAAAAGAGTTTGCAATGTGTGTTTCCAGCCCAGAAAAGACGGTCTTGTTGTAAAATCTGGTTCGATATTAGCATTCTGCCCAAATAATCTGTAGAATATTGGGACATGACACAAACCTGAAGTCGAAGTCATCAACTCCAAACCGACTATACTTAATCTCCACATTACTATATTTCAAAAGCGGATCATCGTCCGTCCGCCCATTAATCTTGGCACCCGCCAGTGCCTCTGCGGCATCTTCGGCAGCCCTATTCTGCTCTCGAGCCTTTTCACTCAAGAACTTGGGCGCAATGAGCGCCGGCTCTGCCGATGCCAACGCACGGGTATTTTCAATCTGATACCGCCGAGTCTTCCGCGCATTCGGTGCGTAGTGGCCGACCTCGGCGGGGCGCAGATAGGGTATTATGGATGGGTCAGTAGGTGCAGGTGGACTCCCGACTTCAAAGACCATATGGCTGGGCCAGGCCGAGAACAGACGTTCATGGTAGTACGGCATGCCGATCATGTTCAACGGCGTGTCGAGAGACCAGTCAAGCGGGGGTGCCCGTGGAGTTACGTCTGCGAATTCGGTCTCTTTGCTCATCTCGTTGAAATGGACCTTCGCCGGTGATCCCCACAGATGAATCGAACACTCGGTGTCATTGATGGCCAGAGCTTCCCCGGAAGGCGAGAGGTCAATCCCCAGCATAAAAGGAACATTTGCCTGCCGAAGGTTAATGGCATTCGGATTCATCAAATCCACCACCTGCAGCTGTCCAGTCTGCGACGCTACAAAGCTTGTCGTATGTAACTTTGGATGCATACGCACATACGCCGCCCCAGCATGGAATGGAATCGGGGGCAACGGTGACAGCGTCTTCAAGTCGTACACATTCGCCAACGGATCGACAATCGGGGCGCCCAGATGCCGTACGGAGAACCCACAGGTCACCAACAGATCATTCCTCGCATCCATATCATTAACCGCCGTGCCATGCGCCTTCCATGACTTACACACGCGGAAATCATGCAAACTGAGTGCATTGACCAGACCCGTGTCCGTCCCCGCACACAGATACCGACTCTTCCTCATGATCGTGTAGTGATGCTCGGTGGGCCACTTGTCGACGATAGTGCCCTTGTCGACATCAATGGTGAACATCAGCCGCTGGCACCCGGCCACGATAATTCGGTTCGTCTGCGCCGTGAAACTCATGCAGCGGAGGTCGATCATCTCGTCGTGCGAAACGTGCCATTGCGTCAGACCCCGCCGGGTTATCATATGTACGCTCCCCGATGATAGCGAAATCACCCCCCTCTCGTGGAATATAATTTGTCGTACCAATCCCTCGGATACAGGGTGGGCCCGGACAGACGTATACCTCTGAAGTTCGGGTCCGTAGAGAGACATAACCCGGCCCTACCAGACAACCCAATTAGCATCCACGCCTGCTATTCCCAAAGTAAAGCAAAAGCAAGACTTACAAATTCATTCCCCACCCACAAAAGCTCCATCACATCATCAAACGCTACCGTCGTCGCAACCGTAGGCAGCGCATGCGGCCCGGGAGGCGGCACCGGAATGCGCGACAGCTCATCCCAATCTGCCTCCATGGTGGTGAAGAACGGCGCGGCGTGGGCAGGTGCCTAGCTTCAAACCTAACCAATCTTAACCGAGCTCTGTAGCTTTTTCTAGACAATGGCTTCGTCCTCCCAATAGATAGACAGGGCGTAATCGGGCATCGTTTGCGATTGCGGGGAAGCTTTATCGAGTCGGAAGCTGCTTGCTGAAGATGCTCGTTTGTGCGATAAAGACTTCGAGGGAAATTGACTCAAATGTGTATATTGTGGTACTTGCACGGACTATCGAGGTAGCTCGTATGGTTTAAAAATGGGTGGTGACTGGCTGCCTATCCTATCCAGGTAGGAGCGAAGAACGGCGGACGTCAGATGCCTTGGAATCACGTGAAACGCCTTCCCTGAGTGGGGCTGGTGTTGCGGGGCTCACCCGGATAGGAATAGTTCGAAAAAGCGATCTATACAAAGTACGAAAATGCAGGAATTCTCACTGGATATAATCATCCTCATTCAAACTAGATACAGGAAGGATTCTAAGAAGAGGAGACGGTAAAAACAAAAAAGAATCGCAGGCCAAAGATCAAGCGCAGGAAGATTGGAAGCTATGCTGGAGACGCAACAGTTTAAAATAAACAATGCAGCACAACCGCCCCATTCGTTCCTTCCAACAACACATCAAATATAGCCAGCCTAACCTCAGGAAACCGGAATTTATTGATAAAAGGAAGCAGGGTTTGATGCGGCTGGATTATACGCCTGGTATTCTCCACCATTCGGGACACCAGGGGTCAAAGAGGGGTATGGCGGCTTTGAGGCTCCGGTAGGAACAGGGGGAGGCTGATGCATCGGGGGCGCCTGAGAGACCTGGTACGGAGCCTGGGCCGCATCGTTGTGGGGGTAGGCGGAAGGTGAGTAAGCTTGCTGCTGTTGCTGCTGATTCTGCTGCTGCTGCTGTTGGAATCGTTGGAGGGCTGGTGGGAGTGGTTGACCTGTTGGGAACGGAAGTTGGTGTCCGGCGGGACGGTCAACGGGGGAGTCGTAGACTGAGGTTCCAAGTTCTTGCGGATGGTCATAGGTGGATTGTGGGCGGTGGTGATGTTGTTGGTACGCATCTGGTCCTGGCGGCGGCTGCTGGTAAGGTGCTCCAGAAGGGGTATGGCTGCGGGGGTCAGGTGAGTTGGAATCTGGCGGATATCCGGTCTGTTCGCCTCCATAGTAGGGAGATGGACCATCTAATTCTAATCGTTAATGACACCCTGTCGCATGAAATGAAGTATTATAGCTAGTTCAAATACCTTGAGGACGCGGGCTAAAGTATCGGTTGGGATCAGCCTGGAGCCCAGCAGGAAACCCGTACGGAGGTCCTGGTCTGGCATACGGACCCTGTGCAGGGTGAGACATGGATGCCTCCAGAAGCGTCTCGTAATCGCGTCGGGCTTTGATGAACTTTTCGTTCAATTGCGTGAATTCGTCTAATCCTGTCAGCCAAGCGGAAACACAAGCGGTAGGAAAGCAATGGTAATTATTATCTCGACATACCCTTCTTCTGCGAATACTTTCCAATAAGCTCAATCAGCTTGGGCCGAATAGCCAAAGTTGAGTGGTACAAGGTGGTGATCTCCTCATTGTCCTGGGCATTCGGATCGGAATTGCGGGTGCTCAAAAGCGTCAACAGCTTCTCGACGTTCTTAATCTGCCCGAACACTTCACCCTCCATCTGAGCCTCCCGCTGTAGTTCTTCGACTGTCGGGTCAGGGAGCTTCTCGACGTAATTTAGCGGGAAGATGCCGGTCTGGCCCCTCAATGAACCTTTCCACCAATCCTTGTACACAGACTCCAAGACGGCAATCACATCTCCTCGCCGGAACTGCAGCTCGCCCGGCTCGGAAGGCTGGAAATCATACAGCGCCCGGACACGCGAAACCGTCGCGGCGGAAGTTCCGGAAGGGACCGCTTGCAAGGCAGGGTTTTCCTGGGCTTGCGCCTGCGCCTGCGCCTGGCCCTGTGATCGCACTGGCTGCTGCTGCCCTTGGGGAGCCGAGGCAGCGGCAGCGGAGCTAGGTTCGGGCTTCGCTTCCGAAGCACTTGGCTTTGGCTTTTCTCGTACCGAGAGCGCCAGCGCCATCTGCAGTTCTTCCTCTTCCTTCTGGCGATCGACATCGGTGATCTCGTGCTTCACGGGCTTCGAAGGTGGTTGCAGATTGGGGTCTATTACATCATTAGCTACGTCCAACGCCGCTTTCTGCTCGTGCAGGCACCTACTTTGCGTCTTGAGCTTCATGTACGCCTGCTCCATGATCCCGAAATCAGGGTTGCTGGCAAACATCTGCGTCCATTCTTCCATACGCTCGAGGATCTTCGACTTGACTTGTTGGTGGGTGTTCTAAAAAGAGTCAGCATCATCTTTCCAATTCCCTTTCGAACCGGTAAGCATACCCGATCACTAGCCAGCCGCAGCAAAGCATCAGTGAAACTCCGCGATGCCAACTCCCGATGAATCTTGGGGCCGCAGTTTTGCGCCAGAGCATTGCCAAGCTAGACCACCAGTCAGCAAACGTCTAAAGTATTACTCGGCAAAAATAGCCCACAAACCTCTAAAGTGTATAGCTGCACGTTGGCGTTCCTGTGCGCCAGTCTTTTAATCAGAGCAGCAACGGCATCTTTTGCACTATGAATGGTTAGTGTCGAACTCATACAACCCTGTATATACGGTTGTCATACCCAGATTCCTCCGAGGCGACTTTATCACAAACATCCTACACCCAATATCAGCACACTCGAACCTCCTCTCCCATCCCAAAACGCAATCCGTAAGGATCCATACCAAGATATACTCCCAATTCTCTGAGGTAAGATTCTCATCAGTCGCCTTAGCTAAAACACGGATCTAATTAGCCACCAACATTCTGCCACCGCATGCGCCCACCGAATGACGGGGTTGTAAACTCTCACCGACAGCATCATCAAAAGCGTTCTGCTGCGCGCGAAACATCGCTTATGGTTGTTTCCGACTCTCGACTCGGTCCCTGTTCTTTTCGTTTGTTTGTTTGTTGGTTGGTTGGTTGGTTGGTTTGTTATTGGGTGTTGAGCCTTGAACGCTGGGATAAGTGAATGAACCGTGATAAGTCGCAGCCTTAGCAGCTTCGATTCGATTCGCTTCGCTTCAACCTAAATTCGTGTCTGACGTGTATATCTTCCGTATAGCCGTCTGTATGTATGCGTGCGTACTTCGTGTGTACTTTGTAAGGGCAATGCGTGCGTGCGTGCAGTGCAGTACGGTGGTGCGGTGCGGGGAGGTAGGTAAGTAGACAAGCAGTTAGGTGCCCGGCCGGCGTCACAGCAGTCAAGAGTTGATAGTTAGGAAGTCGCTCCGTATATCGCCAGAATTATGCGCGAGACGTCCGTCAGTCTCTGGGCCAAAACAGATATAAACAGGTAATGAGTGTCGACACTTCGAAGGGGGGTCGAGAAAGGAGGCGTGAATGGCTGAATGAATGACTGGCGGGATGGGCGATATTCA
This sequence comes from Aspergillaceae sp. MA 6039, assembly GCA_003004485.1. Classification (NCBI taxonomy): domain Eukaryota; kingdom Fungi; phylum Ascomycota; class Eurotiomycetes; order Eurotiales; family Aspergillaceae; species Aspergillaceae sp. MA 6039. The sequence goes on along the minus strand of PQMF01000117.1, from coordinate 4,780 downwards.
AGTAGGTGACGATAGTTAGTTCGTCGGGGGGATGAGTAAGCGGGCTATGACGAGGGTGTTTTGTAGACAATACAGCCAAAGAAATAATATATTTCTGACAGTAGTGAAATGGTATGAAGGCTTATTTTTTATTCAGTTATTTATATCTTTTGGACCCATGGGCAGGCTGCTCCGTGGTTGTTCATAGCCCGCAAGCTGCCTGGAGCGGAGTATACTAACTAACTACGGAGTAAATCTGGGTGACGGCGAGAGTGATACGGTTGTGCGTGGCCTTTGGCTTATTTTTCCAACGATCCACTCAAGTCTTCGCCCATGATATTTCCGGAATGGTGATTGAGCTAGAAAAAAGAGCGTAGGCCTCAGTTCGCAGTAGGTGAGCATGTGTTTATTCATGCAAATCTTGTTCCAGGTCAAGAACTTACTGACTCTGGTGTACTGCAGCAATTTGCCCTCTGCCAGAATAGGAAGCACGGGCCTAAAGGATGAGCAGGTCGCAACGATTCCTGTTTGCGCCATGGCATCATCTATGCCTTGTTCCATTCCACAGGCCTGGGCTTGCTTCTGCCTGAAGATCCAACGGGGACAGTAAGCGACTATAAAAGATCCTCGATGCCCTCCGCGCCTGCAGAACGAAGTGGTCCTCATTCTCGGTGGTGGATCGAATTGTGGTCGATTTGCGATTCAACTTTGCCGGTTGATTGGGGTTGGCCAGATTATTGAAAATTCTCTGGCCTGTCCACCCCCTTATTGTATAAAAACGACCAACCAGCCTGGCCGTGAAAAAAGACCCATGTCCAGTGCACTAGTCCACCCTCTACATTCCAATCTATATTTTGCAGCCCAGCAATGTATAGCCTCTTAAATTAAAAAGGCTGATCTATACTGATAATGGTTTTTCTATGTTTCCTATTATCGCTATTTATCAATATGTTATTAGTATGAATAATCCCCTACATCCATCATTAATACATTCAACCCTAATACCGCTCGCCTATTTGTTTGGTCTTGTAAGACATCTTTCTGCCTGCAGCTGATGTTAATGTTGTTACAGTGACATCTGAGATTCTCATTATTCTGTAAGAATTGACTACGCAGTTACTGCCTAAATCATATTCATAAACCTCTGGCCACACTGCTCTTCATCCCTCCCCTCATCGATTTCCTGCCCATCTTTTAACATTTCCTTTGGCCAACAGCACATGATAGCATAGTTGTGGTGGCTTTTTGTTGCGGCTGGATTATGCTATTTCAAGAATGTCGGCCCATAGGTCGGCCCATAGGGTCGATAGGGGAGCACGTGACCCCTTTGTTTGTATAGGATAATAGGACTTATATGTAGCTAGATCTCTGACACCTCTGCATCTTCTTCAGTCAATCAAGCAATCATTCATCTATCTAGCATTCGCTGCTATCTTCCATCTTCATTATCTACAAAGAAGTGGACTGATGCAAGGTATGAATCTCCATCCCCAACCCAGGGACCCACTGACAGGATAAAGATTTGCTGGCATTAGCAACGAACCACTGCCAGCTCTTTCCTCTCCAGTTACAGCCAGGAATACTAAATACCCTTTGTTCTCCCGAACCCGACTACCTGCCTTCGTTCCCAAGTTTAAACGGCCGGCCTTTCTGAAAGCCCGGCATACCGCCGACGAGCCTACCAAGCAAACAGAGACAATTGGTAAACAAGAAGAAGAGGACGGGGTACTTCCGTCACCAAGCTTGTTCCAAGATGTCATTGTTTCCCGCTCCCCTGCGGAAAATCTCTCACTTGCAGAGGATGAAGACTGGATCGGTGCCAATCCATGGGTGGTTAACAATGGAGCGGCAGTGTCAAGGTCCACCTCTGTGCAAACAAGCAAGAGCAGGACACAGGACAGGGATATGAGACACCGGAGATCAGTACATGGAAGCCAAAAATGACTACATAGTATGGAGTACAGGTTGGCAATTCCCAAGCCAGCACTGACAAGCCTATCTCCAGTCAGCTCGGGACCCGGTGATACGGTTGTCAACACTAACCCTAATTAAGAGGTCGTTGACAGCGTTTTATTCAAATTACCTTGCTCTATCATACGTTCCTATCATACTTTTCCACTCTTGTTTTCCCTTTATCTTAGTGTTTTTTTATTTTATTTTATTTATTTATTTTCTTCTAAGTTGCTAGATAGTTGAATGGTAATATTGTCATGGGACGAATTGATCTGTCTAGTCCTTATGCTCGGCATACTCAATAATCAACTCAAACCCAGCCGCAACCCCCATCAGTCAAACTGTAGTTCCTACTGTGTGGGCATTTACCTGCATAGGTACCTATGCTCTCCTGTTGACCTCAGCAATAAAGCAATTGCATGGTGCTGTAAAGCTCACAGAATTGAAGGGATGAATATGATTGCAATGAGAACAACTGATGACCACCCAACTCACAAAACATCACAGCATCTCAAACATCACTTATTGTTAGTAGGATCCTTGAGCATGAGTGAGTGAATCACACTGGTGAGGAGACTGCTGGCAGTACTAGTAGCTCCAAGATGATTATGACCTTAGACAACAAAAAGGGGGTGGCACAATGAGGGGGGCAGACAGTGGATTAATAGCAAAAATGCCTCGCCAGAATCATGCGGGCAGTGTGGGAAAAAGCGAAAGCAAAACAACAGGAATTGGGTCGAAGTTGAAGCAGCAATGAAAGGCATCTTTATAGAGAGTAGAGACATAGCAGTGCCAAGCAGCAAGAGAACGCCAAACCCAAACAGGCACACTATACCGCTTCTAGTAATTCGCCGTCACCGAAGACTACGGCGTATTGATCCACTAGACATACACGGTTAGAAGTACGAGATCACTGAATAACAGACATATAAGGGCAGTGGATGATCAAGAGCCAAATATATTCCTCAGAGGCCTGATAAGGCAGTTTTTTGACGTCCATAGACAAGAAATACAATACCGCAGGGAGAAACTCGATATTACACCTTCAGACAGGCACAAATTAACAGAAAAACACACAAGAACAATACAAAAAAAGAACGCTTTTGCCATGGTGGTCCGTTCATCATCCCAAAATTCATCTTCCATAACGCTGAACATCCCTGGGCCCCTTCGCAGTATAACAAAAACAGAGACACTAATCAACAAGGAATTACAGGGGCAAGAGAGAACACAAGAGAAATTGCAAACAGATATACAGAGGTCCCCCATTACTAGGAACGCATCATGGTATAGCTTGATATAGATCGCGCCGAAAAAGAGCGTCAAAAAGAGAAGTAAATATATCAAAATATCACAAGGAAATCACCCCGAAAACTCAAAAGGGCCCCGAACAAAGCAGGCAGACCCAAATAGATAAAAAGACAAATTGAAACCATAGTGAGAATAAATCCATTGCCATTGATAATATCCAGACACAAGACAGGGAAGAAGAAAAAAAAAGTAAATGGCGAAACGGCAAAGGATACGGTATGATCATGCAATATCAGGATCGATCAGCGCAAGATGAAACATCAGGATGTATGGGGTATCTGGGTAAAGAGTAGAAGGGGAAAGAGGAAGCAGGCAAAAAGATTGATGAAAGAAAGAAAAAAAGAAAGGTAGATATCAAGCGACTAAGCGCCTTTTTGGGCCTTCTCCTGGGCCTTGTTGATACGGGCAGCTTTGACAAGAGGCGACAAGTGCGACAGCGGCGAGCAGAAGGACATAAACGGGTGCTAGAAAATGTTAGCCCTCTCCTATGGATATAAAAACACTTCACTGGATAAACTTACCTTCAACAAGTCATGTGCCGAAGCTCTCTTCTCGGGGTCAACCTTCAGGGCGAGATGCAAGAAGTCCCTGAAAACAGGTGACAGATTATGCTCGTCTTTGATCTTCGGGGTACCGGTAGTGGCGATCAAGTAGAGAGCGCGGAGGGGCGATTCATTCAGGTATGGAGGCTCGCCCTCGATCATCTCAATCGACATGATGCCCAAACTCCAAATATCAACCTTCCGTCCATACTCCTTCCGGCTTACGACTTCCGGAGCCATCCAGTAAGGCGTGCCAACCATGGTATTTCGCTTGTTTTGCGAGTCATTGATCTGGGCACAGAAACCGAAGTCGGCTGGTGAGAGCAGGTTAGCTACGAAGATTATATGCTAAGGGTAGGGAAAGAAAACTAACTCAGTTTGATATTGCCTTCCAGAGACAAAAGGATGTTGTCCGATTTGATATCACGGTGGATCACACCCTTCGAGTGAAGGTGCTGCAAGCCGTTCAAGGTCTACAATTACCTCGATTAGCCTGCGTTCATCCGAAAACGTAAAAGTTTGGAGAGAGGGAATCTTACCTCGCGGCACACAGACGCGATTTGGTGCTCACTCATGATGTTATACGTCACCACGTCCGTCAAACTGCCTCCTTCCATATACTCCATCACCACCCACAGGTCCAACCCATACAAGTAGCTGTCCATGAAGTTGACAATATTTTTGTGCTTGCTGTCCTTCATGACGAGGATCTCGTTGATAATTAGATCCTTTTTGGGCTGCAAGTCCAGGTTCATCTGCTTGATGGCTACACAGCTGTGCGAAGCCTTCTCGTACGCTGTAAAGACACCACCCGATGCGCCCTGGCCGATCTTGTTCAAATGGTAATACATCTGAGTGGGATCGCCCGGCGTGCAAATCGAGAGCAACTGGGCCCGGATGTCCATGCCATTGCTCTGGCGGACTCGTTGTCGAGGCCGGGCCGCAGGAGGGGCGGCGGCATGTGGCGGAAGCGCGGCGGGGGCCGCGGCGGGGGC